>JAMKCH010029813.1:0-30130 GCA_023653785.1 Ophioderma brevispina | reverse complement strand
CGTAAAATCGGCTTTCGTGGCGGTTTGTGCGTCTGTTCCATACGTCCATGGGATGGTGCGAGTGCGAATTTTCGTTAAGCAGTCCCGTTACTCCCGTATTTAGGCAATCATTGGCTTTTTTCGGTTACCAATGGCAACCAGGGGTGAAATGCCGTATGTTTCCTAAATTAGAGATTATAATTCAAACAATATATGATATATATATATACAACACATGCCAATTAACATCCAATTAAAAGTGAGGTACTTTTCAAAAAGTTCAGTTATTTCGGATGTGTTTTGGTGAAATAGTGGAAATTACCGATATATCGATATACATCTTGTAATGAATGCAATAGTTACGATTGAAAAGTTCGTAGAGTTATCTGAAGCGCGTAGTCGTGTCAGGCGGTGCAACCCCCCACCCCCACCCCCAATTGACAAAAGGGGAAAAAGGTCCACTTTTTGCTGAATTTTTGATAAAATGTTCTTAATTTAGAGCTATTTTGACACTAAAGGCCCACTTTTTTGGTGATAAAATGTTCAAAAAAGGACCATTTTAGGGGGTTATGTCTACTTTTACTACAAAGTCCCGTTTCGAAGTCCCGCACCCCCCCCCCCCCCCAAAATAAACCTGCGTACACGGTCCCCTAGCACAGACACGTGGCCATTCCCCTCGTACTAATATTCATTAATGCAAGATAGTGGACATTAATTTTTTTTTTGAAGGTATCAGACACGACGGGAATATACTCGGCTTGGGCTCTTTGTAATGAGCCTATAGACGTGAAACTTATAAAACACTATTTATCGGCGATAATTGAGTCGGGTTTTATCGAGAATTTTTTAACAGGTGCTTTTCTATTTATGGTGAAATGAAAAACGCAACATGACATGAGAGCCTGGCACTTGCAATACGCCCCATCAGTACCGTGGGAACAAATTTCCGGTTTTATGGTATACGCCATAATTCAAAATTGCAAAGCCCCCATTCAATCTGTGCAATGGCCCTATTGTGGCTAAACCACTAATACGGTGTTTTTTTTTTAACTGGGATTAAGTGGAATTGAGGGCACCAGAATGCAGGACGACAATGAGAAACAGACGGCCAAACAACAAAAAACAAAATTAAAACTACGACCGGGTAGACGAATCGTAACAACACACCTTTAACGGAGTACAGGATACGGATTGGAAAAAAAGACAGACTATTCAACATATCTTGCTGAGTTGTAAACTAGTTCATTCACAATGAGGAAAGCCGATGGTTTGAAGAGGTAGAGGCGACGAAAGTTGGAGAGAAATCAGACTTGGGGATTAAATAATTAGACTTGTGACTGGTTGATGAAATGTTTTTTTCAGTTGAGTCTTTAAATGTATTTTGTTTGTAATTGTTTTGATGGATTCTGGGAGATCAATCCACAGTTGGTTTGCGCCTGATACTGAATAAAGTGCTTTTCAAGGTAGATTTTGGGAGGGGAAGATGAAGTTTGTGGGCTTGTCGGGTTATATAGCTGTGGATTTGTCTGTTTGTGGTAAGTAATTGCTGAAGTTCGGAGGTAAAAGATTGTTGTAAGTCAACCCTGGACGGGCGCCTGTTTGAAGTGGGTTTTGAGGTGCTCTAATTTCAGTGTTTTGCCAGTGAGTGAAATTAGATGGCAAAGTGTGAGTTCTAGGGGGTGAATTTGTGATGTGCGAATGGGCCCATTTCCTGAGTGATTTTAGTTTTGGTGAGCCGTGAAAGATAGTTGGAGGCCCAAATAATGTTGCAGTAGCTAAGCTAATTATGGGAGAACTAGTGTGGTGTCAAGTGATTTTAAGTTTGTAGTCTGGAAGGTGGTGTTTTACACCTCTGTAAATTGTACCAATTGCGTGAGACTCTTTGGTAGTGACGCGTTGATGAGTTCATTCCATGTTATTTTTTTGTCGATTGTAAATGCCAAGAACTTTGGTTGAGTGTACCTGGGAGACATTGTCTGGTTAGCTATTGTTAATGTTTGGATTGTGATTGGTGTTGTGTCTAGAGAAAGCCATGTAGTTAGTTTTTGAAACATTTTGAAATCATGTCGTTATTTGGGATTTTTCAAGGATTTTTTGCAGTTTCTGAATTCAAGGTTGTTAAAGAGTGCATTAATGTTAGGTTTGATAGAAAAATGTTGGTGTCGTCTGCAGATAAGATTGTTTTATGTTTTAGAGATGTTAGTGATGTCACATCATGTAAGATGAAAAAGTAGATGGGTCCCAATGATGAGCTCCTTGTGGACGCCAACTGTGATCGGTTTGATTGATGATGCGGTGGAGTGTACGTCGACTGATTGTGAGCGGTTATTTAGGTACTCCTTACCCACTCCAAGGCCACTCCACGGACACCGTAAGTGATTAGCTGTGAGAAGAATGTTGTGGTCAATGGTGTCGAAAGCCTAGGAGAGATCCAGGAATACGCCCATTGGTTTGGAGTTTTATTTTTAGTGCAAGGTTGAGGTTGGTTTGTTTAGTTCAAGGAGCGCCATGTAAGTTGAGCGTTTGGGCCTAAAACCTATTGTTCTCGCAAGAAGGTTGTGCTTATTGAAGAAGGTAGACAAACGTGTGTACATGATTGTTTCCAAGTAGTTTTTTTGAAAAAGATGGAAGAACAGAAATGGCCTTTAGTTTGCAATGTTATGTCTTCTTTGTTTTTTGTAATAGGATGACTTTGGCTACTGATCGGTGATCTGGGAATGTTCCGGTGAGAAGTTATTGGTTAAATATGTGCATCAGAGGCGATATGATGTTATCCTATGATTTGTTAGCAAATCCAGGATCTATCTTATATCGGTACCCATCACTTTTTACCAGGTTTCAACAGGTGGCGACGTTTGTGCATTTTCGTCTACAGTTACTGGATTCAGAAAAATTGACCGTGAATGTGTTTTTTTTGAAGTGTTATTAAATAGTTATTGGAAGGTGGAATTTTTGTTAGCCAGTTTGTGCCCAGGTTTGTGAATTGATCGTTGATGCGTTAGCTATTCAAGCGGGTCAGTTATCTGCTTATTATTAGGGTGAAAAGGTCAGTGATTTGTTTAGTGGATACCGTCCTGCCTAGAATGTTGTTGAGGAATGTCAGGTTTTTGTAAGATCATTTTTGAGTTTCGGAATTTGTTCTGTGTTGTGTTTTTTCTTGCAATACGATAAAGTGAGTTAATTTGTTTTTTGTATTGTTTTTTTTTTTTTGTATTGCTGTTTGGTTGCTGGTGTGTTTTTCTTCAATATATTTTGGTTAGAGGCCGTGCTTTGTGTTTGATTGACTTGGAACTTGCTGTTGTCATCCAAGTCGCTTGTGGTTATGAATTTTTAAAGTTCTATCTTTTGTATGGGGGAATGATTCGTGGGTAATGTTTGGTATAAGTTGTAATAAGTTGCCTGTAGCGCTATGTTTAGGGGGTCATTTCTGTGAGTATATATTCCCATGATTCAGTGTTGAGTCTAAGGTTAAATGTGCGAATGTTGTATTCTGTAGTCACGTTTAGTGATTGTTGTTTTTTTTTGTGGCATGCTTATGCTTGAGTGATGTAATGAGGAATATTGGAAAGTGATCTGTAGTGTCATTGACAAATATCCCTGGTATGTGTGGCGTCTGTGTCAGTGGAGTTGGTGATAATTTTATCTATTGAGCTGGCTATGTATCGTAATTTCTTGTAGGTCTGTTAATTTGGGGGATGTAGGAGTTTTGCAAGATGATGTGTTAATAACGTCATTAATGTGGGAGGTGTGGAATATTGATAAGATTGATATTAAAGTCACCCACAATATAGACGTCACGGATGGGTTTATTTAGTTCAGTGAGAAGCTGCTCGAATCGGTTGTTAAAATTTTGGATTGTGTGTTCTGCATCTGTACGATACACTCCGACAGTTATGTGTTGGGTCTATTGTTGGTGTGTTATGGTGAATCGATACAGTGAGTCAAATTCGGGTCCTTGTGTTGTGTCAATGATTTTGTATTAGATGTGATATTTTTTATGTAACACAAACCTCCCCTTCCTCTGCTGTTGCCGTGAGTCGGAATCTGTAATTTACTTGTAGCCATTCAATGGAGGTGGTGACATGGTGTCAGTAGCCAATGTTTCTGACAATTGCTAAGACATAGAAGAGTGGTATTGAGGTATCAAGGTAGTTAGTGATTTCTTTCATATGTTTTGTGAATACTAACGACAGTTGAATGGAATATGGAAAATGAGTCATCCACTTGATGGCTTTATTAGTGTGTTTAAGCTGTCATCAGTTTGTGATAGTGGGAGTCAGAACAAGAGTTGTTTGTGGGTGTAATGAGGATGGGTGTCACATGTTTGAGATGATATGGGGACTGTAAGTAACGGGTTGATGCAAGGATTAAAGTCCTACTCAATTTTTTTAAATATCATGTCATTTTTTGGATGCATAATGAAAAGTGTCAACTAGAACTAAATATCAAACTAAAATGCACAATACCGCCGAAATTTTAGATGATCGGATTTTCGCTTTGATGCGAGATATAACTTTATGTGGCAGTATTACGGTCCCATAGATACCGTGTATAAAACTCCGATCCGGAATTTTAATATAAAGTTTGCGATTTTCTATAAGAAGGAATTCGACCAAGCTTAGCAATCTCACACAGTGATTAGATCTGGACAAGTCATTGTTACATGCAAAAAACACGATTTTTTTGGAAACTGAGGGCGCCTCCCCTCAGGAAATCTCTGAGTCGTGCCTTTAAGTTTGATGATGTTCAATTTAGTGTTGGTGAAAATTCCAATTAGTGATGCGGCGAAAGTCTTTCGTCGTGAAGCCATGGTGGTTAAAAATGGCAGTTCGTATAATTGCAGGCACGGCATACTGAATGGGATAAACCAAGGAAAAATAGCGAGGGGTTATGAGGAAGATAGAGGAGAACAAGATAGTGCGAGAGAATAAGAGAGGTCATTTGAGAAGAGAGGGGAAACTTGAGAGTAGGTTGGATGAGAGAATTTAAAGAGGAATGAAATTAAGCAAGAATGAGAAATCGAAGATAAAGGTCAGAAGACAAGACCTGTAGACAAGAGTGTTTGCAGTCGACACGACGAAAGCAATGAGGACAAGCACAGAGTAAAAACAAACAAGGGGCTAAGACAATACAAATTGCTAAGGATTATTTATACAAAAACTTAAGTGCAGCAGTGTACAAAAAAAATTGGGTTACTTATATAAAGGTAGCAAAATTATCAAAATACAATACTTAAAATTGTATTTTACATAAATAAGGATACAGCATTTATTAAAATTAGGTTGCTTACAATTTCAAGTACTTTTACACTTAGGTAGAAAAAAAAATTAAACAGGGTTTGGTACAAAAGACTGCAGAGGAATATGCTCTAATGGGATGCCAAGGTCATTACAATATGAAATGCACGACAGTGGACTGTCTTCATAAGACAGCAAGGTAGATAAACTGGAGAGACAGTATAAACACTGTATCATTTTAGAAAAAAAGAGGGGTAGCATTAGCGAGCGCAGGAACAAAACGTAAGGAGGTAGCATGGATACAAGGGCTTAGTCTGTGTATTTAAACAAAACGAGTTATAAAAAAACCAATGTATGATACGTGGGCCACATGAGAAATCTAAGTAAAAATAATAACATAGTAGACACTCACGTTTGATAGCAAACAGAATAATGAGGATCATAGCACTTACATTAGTGAGAGAGTATGTGGGTTTGTGTCTGTGTGTGTGTATGTGTGCGTGGGGTGTGTGTGCATCTGTGTGTGTGTAGAGGTGTATGTTTATTGTATGGGACATGAATGTGATAGGGTAATTCAAAAAAAAGATGTAACAGACTCAATTGAACTCAGATAATAGCATGTGGCCTGGCAGGTATAACAAGATCAAGGATTTATGAATATCAAGCAACAAAACACTTCTGATTTGAGAATGTGTGTGTGCGTATTAAATAAAAACGTATTTTACGGTAATATACCAATAAAGTACAGGTTTAAGCAACAACACATTATACCAGGCCGATGTTGTGACAGAAAAAAAAAATCAAACAACAGGATACAAAGTCTTCAGTAAATAACATAAAAAAATGCACTTGTTAAGTTATACAGTGACAGCAAAAGTCTGGTACACGGACCCATGTTCGTGAATGCGTAGGGCCACAATGGAGGGAGGCAGACCGAGCAAGCGCAAAAAATATAAGATATGGGTTGGGAATACAAGATCAGAAGTGTGGACATGTAATAGTTGCCGCAGTGCACACACTTCGGTGCACTGCGCATTTAATAGGGCATCATATTGAACGAGGTAAAAATAACAAAGTTATGAATTAGAAGCGGATTGTAAAAGTAAGGTACACAACAACATACACTGGCATATATGCATGCATGTAAAAGAGAGGCAGCATTAGGCACACAAGAATGGTAGGATGAAGTATAACCCTTAATGACAATCTCATCTCGTTAACATCATTGTACTTAGATATTAGAAAAAGAATCCAGGAGTAACAAATTGGGACGCAAGGAAGGAGAAAAATAAAAAAAATAAAAAAAATAAAAAAAATAAAAAAAATAAAAAAAATATTTTTAATTTAGCACCAGTTTTTGTACATTGGTACATTTTATCATGTTGAGAGTTTGAAAAAGAGTTTAATAAAGGGGGTAGAACATGACCGTAAGGAAGGATGAAATAATTAATCTAAATCAAAGTGAAAATAAACAAGCACAAGAAAATATATCATTAATTTAAACACCGGTTTGTGACTTGGTACATTTGATAGTTAGAAAAAGTCTGAAGTCGGTAGACAATGATCAGGAAGGTAGGAAATGTTTTCTATAATCAAAGTGAACAGTAACCAGCATATGAACCTATATACAATAGAAATTAACTAATTTGTACATTGTACATTTATATGTTTTATTAGTTAGAAAAAGTGTAAAGGGGTAGACAATGAGCAAGAGAGAAGAAAATGTATCAAAACAAAGTGAAATATCAACCAAAAAATTATATAAATACTACATGATTTAACCCCATTTGTACATTGTTGCTTTGAACCATAGAAAACGCTTGCAAAGAGGTAGGCAATCAGCAAGGGATGTAGGAATGTTTCATACACATCAAAGTGAGAATGGAACACCATCAATATCAAAAATATATACATTGAAATTATAATCGAAGGGCCCAATCCAAAATTCATGCCTTAGTTTTTTGCGTTACTTGCCATATCACTACAAACTAAGCACACCTTGAATTTTTTGGTAGTTTTTATGATATACACAATCATTCAGAGGTGTGCTAATTAATTTTTTGTGCGGTCACCTCACATCAAGATGGCGCCAAATGGCTGGTCGTGTGACTAACGAACAGTCTTTGAGGGTAATGACCTAGTTAGGCCTCCAATCACCTTGTTCGTCGTTGTCTTTTAAGTAATTTAATATCTACAATGATGATACCAACTTTTGTTGGTATACATTGTTCTCTACATACTGTTTTGGGGGCCAAAAAGGCCTATTTTTTGCCATTTTTTTCAAAACAAGTTATCGTTATAGTGCAGGAAATGGGGTCTATATCACAAAAAACGCTTTTTTTAACACATTTCTCTAACACATGACAAATGTGTGGTCAATACCATAATAAAATGCTATATACAGTTTCTTTGATCACCTAACTATATAATGTTTGATTTTCATTTGCCTTACTGATTCAATGTTTGCGGTAACCTCTACAGCCAAGATGACGGCCAAAGGCGCTGTTTTGACACAATTACATTTTTAAGGATCATTAGTTAGCAAATGCGTATAGCATAGTTTTCAACCGCTGCACGTTTGTCCCATTTCAAATATGGCAATTTGCCAGAAATTGTGATAAAACTACTTATTGAAGTTGGTTACATTGTTGCCCATACGTATGCATTCACACGAGAAACCATCATTGTCCTTTGTCTTGCTCTGTATTGTTCTTGTTTCTTCCAACTATATGGCAAAGATACTACAGCATAATATCTGATTATAGGCTGTTCTTGCCCTCCTTTGAGAAGTGCAATCCCTTTAAATTTCATTCCGTTTTTCTTGCACCCACATTAGTGGGAAGGGTTACTCGGCATTTCTGCAATGCACGCCAATTTAAACGTTTGAAAATTTCACACCAAAGACCCCATATTTTTTTAAAATAATAACCACTGCACCCAATCAGACAACCTATTTTGGGGGAACATTTTACAAATGTTCAGAATTTTAAAAATTCTTTATTTTTTTTAGAAAAGTTTGCAAATCTTCACCCAAGACCCCATTTTTGGAAATGTTGCCAAAATCGTCACTCAGAAAGCCCCTATTTTTAAGCAATTTTCTGTCTTGGTACCCAAAGACCGTATTCTTATTTTTGATCATGGCTCGTGACATGATTTAACATGTCTAGACGACATTCTCATTTCCTTCAGACTACGACCTTTGCTTGTAAATCTTACCGTCCAACATTCAGCTGAGCATGCCAATAGCATGGCATCGGTATCCTGACGGCGCGATATTTTTTCCGTATTTAAAGAGACCTGAGAATTTCCAGAAGAGCGCCCCCATTTTTTTTGAACCCCGGGTTTTTTTGCATATTTGAAATGCGTTCCAATGTAATAAGATCACACCTGAAGTGAATAAGCCGAATCCGCGTCTTTTTTAATACTATGATGATTTATACTTTCTGTGTTCCTGCAGAAAGTCCAAGCACTGTGTTCATGGGCCAATTACGATAGTCCATCAAGTTCAAAACAAAGTTGGCTGTTTTCTTTTGTACTTGTTTATCCAATACCTTCGGACCGTCTCTTGGTAGGTGGTCTACAATCGATCCTGTGACTTTGAGAGAAATGCGTATCCTAAAAATCTCCTCTGTCACTTTAATAATTACAAGTTACCTATGGAAAATAATTTTGCATCCGGAGACGGTATTACGACAACATCCGACTGGTGTACCAGAAGTGTGCAATGTGCCTGTATGCTAGTCTTTCGATCATGCATTATCTCCACTTAACAGATAACTCTGGAATTCTTGGTGTAAATCATAGTCATGTGGATCCCAATGTTTGCAAATAGATACATCAACGACATCCATCTATCCTAGCAATCCTGAGTTCTTTTCACTATTCAATTTAAAGCGCTGACTCCGAAATTTCCCGAGAGCTCACCATCATTTTCAAACAAATCATGTGGTTTGCACTATACATAAGCTTGTCCTCTCTCTGTGAAATAGCTAGTTCCATGAAGTCCTTCTATATAGAAAATCACAACTTTGTTATAAAATTCTGGTTCTGCTCTACTTTTGCATTAGCATTTTGGTGACTGTTTTTTTATTTCCACTGGACTATGTTCATTAATAGAACCAAAAATTAATATTTCAATCTCTGCGTCATCCTTTAAGAAATTGCTAAGGACTTCTTGACCTTGCATCTCCTTAGGACCTCTTAGGATCAACTCGTTGGTTGGGGCTAGCAATTATTGCGGAGAAGCTGTCTTCGACCGTTTCTAAAGTCTGGATTCCCCTTTTATTGATATTCGGTAAATGTCATCACACCCCAATCCACACTGTGTGCTGATGCATGGAGGAACTTTTTTCATTATGATTTTCATGATTGTCTCCGCCAAATCACAATATGAAAATTATTTAACAAAATTGCAAAGTCTAAATACATGCAAAGCAAATCCAAAATAAACAATCTTAAAGATTGTTGGCTTGGGTTTTTTTACCTCTAGTACTTTGACCACTTCTCCCACTCATGCATAAGCACAGTCTTTGATGTTTTGCGGACACCATCTGTTGCTATGAAATAGGGTCAGTGGTCCGATGGATACCAAGAAACTTTACATCGTGTTAACCATAGTCCATTGCAATACTGCTGCCATATTTTTAAAAGATCTCATTATAATATCCCATCGTAAATGCCACCACCCCCTCTTAATTGAGCACTTCTTGATTTGGGCTTTAGTGAGTTTGCGTAGTCAAGTTTTTTGGCAATTTACGTAAAAGCTAGTCTGAGCTTGCATGGTCCTCCTATCTCTGCGGCACCAATCAGGAGTATCACTGTTTCAGCATTATCGGCTATTCTTCATGTTGATCACTTGGATGAGCGACATTTTTTCCTTTCTTTCTCATAGGATCCACCGTACATTTGCCACTCTACTCCTTTTCGAGTCTGCTTACGGAGCAAAATAATTAAAATGATATGAACAGGCCTAGGCATCAGCAACAGAATGCATTGTTATACCCTACATACCAATAAACCCAAAATGCTGATCATTCCGAAGGCATCTTCGCCACAACAATTGCTAGCCCCAACCAATAAGTTGATAAGCGGGCTTAAGAAGATAATCTCTAAGAACATAAAGTTTGAAGGAGTGTTTGACAAATTTCTTAATGGAAGAGTGGAAAGATCACCAGTATGTTAAGATTATAGATAGACGTGATCTATGTTGCAACATCGGATCCCACAGCCTATGAATTAAAAGCAAACAGGGTATGGTGATGCTGAAGAATTCCAAGGGGTAACCGATATGTTTGGAGGAACCTGTCAAGACTAATCCTGCATCCCACTCTGCTTCACTTCAAACTAACTACTACCGCCACTTGAAGGTGGTTGTAATATCTTCTCCGGATACCGATGTCATGGTATGGGCATCAGCTGCTTGTGGACTGGAATGGATTTCAAGCAAATGTCTATTTCATGACTCAAACTGCATCGAGAACACTTTACATCAATAATGTCACGAATTGGAACAAAAACGTTGAGAACAGCGTGTGATAGCTTATAAAGTTCGTCCACTGAAAGGCTTGACCTAATGTCTTCTTTCGTTCGAGGGCAGAGGGAAAAGTTATGATATTGTGGCTACTAAAGATGATCCCACATTCTTTGAAGACTTCCAACCGTCCCGACGGGCATGGATATGACATTGTAACGCTCCCAGTGAATTCAATTGATGGAGATGGACACTACCAGCACCATTTGTTGTTTTGGATGACCATTTGCTTTGAGGATAAATGCCGATTGCACTTCCAATGCACCCCTTTGGGGTGCAAGAAATGGAACTGAATGTAAAGGATTGCATTTGTCCAAGATGCCGAATAAATCCTACCAAATGCATCTATTTAACCTGAGAACGATCATAATCATTCAAATGTCAAAGAAACTTTCACAGATATAAGATTCAACACAGATGATCTACTAAGTATTACTTATTAGTATATTCTTCGCCTATATCTTGGGAAGAACCATCCAGACCTGGATCGAGGGCAAATTAATCTGCCTTCATCATGTATGTATTGCCTAAGTGTGGGCATATTGTAGCCAACTGCTTCAAATATATAGTGTTTATCACACTTTTTTGGCAAATTGATCATTTGAAAAATGAGCCACCTGTCGCATTAAGCATGCTACAAGAAGTTGTTAAGTAGAGTTTCTATTTAAGCGCTAAGTAAACAGCAGTCATTTTGGTTCCTGGTGCCATTTTGGATGCTAGTATGTACTTCTAGATCAGTAAAAAACCTTAAACTTTATATACACACCTGTCCAGTAATAGTCACCGATTGTGGCGAAAACTGTGTTTTTTGTGATTGCGACACCTTTAACTTTTGGAATCCTATAACTTTTTTCACAAATATTGTTTTTAGAGCTGGCCTTTTCACAGTGTGCATATTTTTATAGTGAACAAGTCCTTCAAGTATCATTACTCATGATAAAGACTTTTCATTGATGAGAAAAATTTCTCTCTTTCATTTCCTTGATCTCTTTTTTAGGAAAACATCAAAAACTCACATTTTTTGCTGAGAATTCTTTATAACCACTTTAAAAACCCCACAGTAGCATGGTATAAACCGTAGAAAACTTTTATTTGCTTTAAAAATGACCCACAATCACATGCATGATTGGAGGCGTTTCTTTCTTCTTTACTTTCTTCAACCCGTTATGCTTAAAAAAACATTGTGTTTGGTCAAAGCAGTCGGCCATTCTTGGCCGCCATCTTGGATTTAGAGTTACCACCGTCAAAAAATGATCAGCAAGGCCATTTGCAGCACTCTAAATCAAACATTTATTATAGTTTATGTGATCAAAAACTGTCATATCGCATTTTATATGGTATTGAACAACATTTGTTCATGTGTTTATGAAGTTGCAAATGGCGTTTTTTTGGATTAAGGCGGCCCAATCATTCTTTTAGACAGTATAACTTTTCAAGTTAAACTGGACGAGCTATGATCCTGTGCTTTTCAAACACATGCATATTATATGAGGGCATATTCCTGTAGAAGACTTGATCCAATTATGAAGGACACTTTGTGGTGAATATGGGAAAACATTTTCCTGCCGCAAATCATTTTTTTGTAAAAAATGGCAAACTAATGCTTTTTGTTTGGCCAAAACGGTGTGTAGATACAATTAAACCCCAAAATATGTTATCATATGTTAATATCATTAACTAACCTTCAATATGACCCCAAGAACAAGGTGATTGGAAGGCTCACATAGACTTACCCTCCAAAATACTGTCCGTTAGCCACAACGGCTGTTTTTTTGGCCGCCATCTTGGAATTCGAGGTGCCCGGCAACAAAATTTAATTAGCACACCTCGGAATTATTGTGTATTATCATACAAACTACCCCAAATCAAGGTGTCTAGTTTGTAGTGATCTGGCAAGTAAGGTGCTATTTTTGATTTTGGCACTCCCCTTATAGTTAAAACTTTTTTAAATTGGTAACCATTTATATGTTGAACAGTTTAGAAAGATTGAAGGGGTAGACAAGGAGCAAGGAAGAAAGGAAAATATATGATATGATCACAAGTGTAAAATATCAACCGCAAAGAAATTGCGTTAATTTAGCACAACCCCGCTTGTGTAGACATTGGTACAAAGTTTTGTACATTTTGCATAAATCATACAAGGATGAGAATAATACCCTACACTGTTAAAAAATGTCCGTAAATTTACGGAATTTCTTGTCAGCATATTCCGCATTCATTTTTAGGTTAATTCTAAGAAATTTTGTCAATTAACGGAATTTGAAAGTAATTTTACAGAACTTGTCTCAAATTATGGAAAAATGTGATCTTTTAACCGAATTTTTCGTAATTTAAAATTACGACCAAAAAAAAATTCGAATATTGCTGTCCCAGAAATTTTGAATCTTTCCGTAAAATAAACCTTTTTTTGTGTATTTTGTTTTTTATTTTTATATGTTTTTGTAAAACAGATTTTCCCGTAAATTTACGGAAAATCTGTTTTCTTAATTTAGCGTAAATTTTTAACAGTGGTAAAGTCATAAACAAAAGTTACCAATCATCTGTACGTTCAGATAGTTAGAAAAAGAATAAGGAGTGAGACAATGAGCCAATGGAAGAATAAAAATATATCCATATAATCCCATGAGTAAATAACTATCATTATATATATACATGAATTAGCCAACAAGTTTGGTTAATTGTACCTTTTTATGTTGATAGTTAGAAAAGAGTTAAGTGCTAGACAATGAGTACGAAGGAATGAAAATAATTATATTAAAAGTGAAAAACTAAGCAGCAAGAAATGTTATAACACATGATTAACACCATTTTGTACATTGGTACATATGATAGTTTAGAAAAAGGCTGAAGAGTCGACATGCTCAAGGAATTTAGGAAAGTTTTCCATAGGAGAATATTAACCAGCAATACGAAAAAATTATACACGACTATATCAACACCAGTTTGTACATTGGTATTTTTTATGTTTGGATATCGAAAACAGAATGAGGGTAGTCAATAAGCTAGGAAGAGGGAATATCATATAATCAAAGTGAATACACCAGTAAAAAACATTGAAAAAGCTATGTGGATGGTGTAAAGAAGAAGAACAGAAAGAACGCCATTAATTCCTGAAATTAAATGGTCAGAGGTCAGCCGACGAGCCAGTCTTGGTTACAAAACCAAACAAAAGCTGACAGACACATGAGTCTCAAGAACAAAGGAAATACCGTCATCGACTTGTAGAAGAGTAAAGGAGACACTTGGGGTCTACCTTTTAGGGATGTGTCGAAATACCTGGAAGCAACTTTTGTATGTCTGGACGCCAGAGCTGGTGTCTTTCCACATCAAGAACTCAATTCATGCATCAACTTCCTCTCCTGCTAATCTGACCATGTGGGGCAAGACATCTAAGGTTGTATCTTTTTTTACAAAGTGGAAGATAAACTGGCACCATGACCAAACACTAAAGCAATCATACTCACCGTCTGGTACCGTACGTCGTAGAGGTAAAAGCATAATAAAGATCACCAACACCTGAGAATCTGAACTCAATCCTCTACAAGAGCCCTTTCGTATCAACTGATGTACAAACCTATCTACATCCAATCTTACCAAGCCAACCAACAATTGAAGAAGGCCAATGACGGGATATTCTTGTGGATGGATCAGGAACACAAAACATTATAGTGTTCTCTCCAGAAATCACTGAAACTGCTAAGAGACCAGATATCACCATCCTTCGCTATCAAACAAAGAAGGTGATCAGTCATGAGCTGATGGTCCCTATGGGAATGGAGGAGAGAACTATTAAGGCATTATGCTGAAAGAAGGTACAAATACCAAGATCTAGTGGATGACTGTGAAATCGAGGAATGGTCTACATACTATTTTTCAATAGAAGTAGGACGCAGAGGTTTCTGCAATAAATCAGTCAACAAATGCCTGGATTCCATTGGGCATTTCTAAAGGAAAAAGGAGGCTATAATGGTTCAAAGCAGCCAAATTTGCACTCAGAGCGAGCTAGCTAATCTGGCTCAGCGGGATCAAAGGCATCAGACAGATGGAGATACAGCAATATGCTATGAGGGAAAAGTGGAATGGTTTTGAGGCGCTCACATTGTCACAAAAAACAGGGTTAACACCGCCCCAAAGTCGGTCCAACGGTCAGAGATCTCAGGAAACATAACCATTAAACTAATATACAATGAATGATATTTTGAAAAGCGCCTTTACATAGATAAAAGCCGCCTTTCTGGTAATCGACTTGAAAGAGGTGTGAGTTTTGAGCATTGACCTTCTTCTTCTTAAACTTTCAAAGTACTGGAACTAAGAATGATGATAGGGATTGGTTCCCTTAGCTTGAGCGCCACTTGAAAAGGAACTGTCGCCAGCACATTAATATGTCCTAGGCACAATGAGATGTGAGACCACTGGTGCCTAGAACGAGTGGGGTAAAGGACCAGGACGTGATTCTACTGACCCACCAGTACATTCTCTGAACTCAATAATCAAGAAAAAGAGGATACTGCATTAAAGTGATTTTATCAGACGTATGTCTCTGTATATTTGAAACATTGGTCTATTTTGACTGAGTCCAAAAATGTGTCGACAGAAGACAGTAAGGGTGCACCGTATTGGGGTAGGTACTGCCTTTTGCATTGTGAGTGGAATTTAAACTTCTGTCAACGGTTTTGGATGAGGAGCGGTGTTAAGCTATATATAAATTTGATATTTCCCTTACTAAGGTCACCTTCACAAAGAGATAGGAGATATACCAGAGATATCCTTTCAACGGATATTTATATAAATAAAAAGTAGTCTCCGAGTGACAGCGCTGGTGTTCTACCAATGAACTAGTCCCTTTCACTCTAAACACTTAACTCTTTGCCGAGATAGAGGCATCAAACTGCTCTGTACGGAAAACGTCAACGATTGTATGGCTCTTGGACGTGAGGAATGTAAGTAATTAAAAGGACACGTTTTCCAAAATTGAGTACGTTGTTGGGGATCTCACATGCACCGCCCGCCGTTACCATGTGATTTCAAGCGCTGCTTCTCTATCAAAATATTTATTGATGAAATTGTTTACCTATGGTATGAGTTCTAAAAAGACAGAAATGTGCTATGTTTCTGAGTGTGAACATTATCAGTGAGGAATGTAATAATTAAAACGACACGTTTTCCATAAATTTGCGTAGTACGTGTGGATCTCACATGCACCGCCCGTTTACATGTGATTTCAAGCGCGCTTCTCTATCAAAATTTATGATGAAAGGGTTTACCTTATGTTTATGTTCTAAAGAAAGAAAGTGCTATGTTTATGAGTGGAACATTTATTAGCTAAAGCGAACAACTATAGTAAGTCATGTAAGGAAAATGGGTAGGATATAGGTTGCATATTTTTTTATTTACGGTTACAATATTTTAATATTAAAGGTTCATAAGGGACGCATTCAATACTTAACGGCGGGCGTTTTCGGTTCTGCCCGGTTCCGCGCGGTTCAATTAATCATTGAGTTTGCGGAATTACGCGTAATCGGATTATTTTTAAATGATTAAGAAATTGAGCGGTTTAAATGAACCGCGTGGACCCGGGCAGAACCGGAAAATGCCCGCCGGTTGAGTATTGATTTGCCCATAACTTTTTAAAACCGCCTCGGCCGATAGTACTGTCTTATTTTGTAGGTTTCGTTAGAATACCAGGGAAATTTGTCATAATGTTGACTTCTTTAATAACGTAACGGTATGGTAGAAGTTCTTTATAGCTCCGCCCGGACGGACTCAAGGTCCGCCTACAACGGTAAAAGATAGGGCACTCGATTCAGTTGAATCTCACTCAACTTTAGTTTCACGCTGTATTCGTTGTCGGTTATGGAGCCCTGACTATGGCTCGAGGCGGACTATATCTACTTTTTCAGGATCGCGTATCAATTTGCCTTTTGCGGAACACTCGTCGTTTCGGAGTAGATATTCATCACCATCGAATCAACCACCACCTGGAAAGAAAGCTCAATGGAACCAGGACTGGCACCAGTTCAAACTTCGATGACATCTTAATCCTAGAAGAGAGGAGAGGAGAAAGGGGAAGGAGGTTGAGACGCGGTGAGAGAGCCACCTAGGAAAGTGTTGGGGTGGCCGTCATTCCTGGACTAATTTCTTAGGATATTGTCCCAGGTCATTCCATAAGAAAGAGAATTCTGTTTCTCTTATCGTTCGCCAAGGGTCCAATTCTGAAGCAATTCTCTGTCGGCTTCACCCACCGTAATCAAAACAGTTTTCGGGGTTACTCAGTGAAAAGGGTCGCAACCGTAAACTGGAAAATGGTGGTGATTTTTGTCGAATTTCTATTCACTCTGGTGTTTTACTTTATAACAATGGAATGTTAATGATCCAAAATATTCAAATTTTGATCTCTCTTCAGCGTCTACTTCGACATTCAAGGCCCGTTGTCGCACAACGTCCCACCAACGACCCAACGACGACACGTTAACCAAGGCCCGCTTGACTAACTGCAATCTCCTCGAACAGAAACGTGCTTACAAGAAACCTCGTACAACTCGATGCACCTGATCTTCTACACGCACACACTCGTACGCACAAGCTGACAAAGACTCATTATTCACCTCAAAGAGTCTAGTCAGTAGCAGTTGCCTCAAGACGTTTTCCACGTCAGGACAGTATGGAAAATCTAACCCAACACCAGACTACTTTAATCATAATACTATGGGACAAATCTTCTCGACTCTGATAAGAGCCAGTGAAAGACTCACACAGTCACAAAGAATTGAGCATTCTGATAGAACATTAAACGCTTTCACCTCTAGCAAATGTCGACATTGCAATGACGTACAACTGCAAAGACTATTTCACCCATGTAAGTAGCCCAGTACGATTGCTGTTGGACTCGCGTTTAAAGAAATATGCACAGGATTCTAAAGAAAACAACATGCACAACTTCTTGAAATTTCCTTAGTTGTCTAAACGCTTCTAAAGACAACATTTAGGATTTTTATACCCAAACCTTGTCCAGAATAAAAATGTGAACGATCAGTGTTCCGATAATCATAGCACTCTAAAAAGAATATGTGACACTCTTGAAAAAATCCACTACAACCAGTGAAAGTTATTCCTGTGGAAGAGTCTAAAGTGCGTAGGGATAAAACATGGTTAGAATTTTGGACAAACTTTTGTGTCTTTAATTCCTAAACGTTGCTTTTACAATACAATAAAACCAGAGCCAAAATAGGAGTATTCTGGCTTTGCTTGGATAAAATTATGAAAAAAAAAAAAAAAAAAAAAAAAAAACGTTTTACTTTTGGGAAATTTTACAAGAAGCACTTCCAACGAACGGGGTTACGACCAGCTAGGTTCCATGGAAACTTTCAGATCAAGAATACTTGGTACTTCCCCATAGTGTTAGGCCCCCATTGGATAATAATTTGTGATGCTGGTACTTTGTAATATCTAATGACAGTCACGTATTAACATGTCCTTTATGCTGTGAACAGTCCTGATAGTAGTTTTATGTAATTATCATGTATTGAGGTCCATGTGCGCATGTTCATTTTTCTGCCTGTTTAACTAATTGAATACTTACATGGAGTGTGCCAACATGCAATATTCAAGAAAAATATATCTTGTTACGATCTACTCTCAACTTGTTAACTGTATGACAACCAATTTGGGTCCCTTAGTTAAGACGAATTAACCTCAGTTAAGTAAAGGGCGTAAATTTAGTTGGACCACAGACCTTCCCCTGGACTTCTTTATCCATAGCAAAAGGCATTTTGGTGCACTAACTTTCCAAAGAACTGTGAACATATTAACATTTGAATGTTTTAATTCAGTCTGGGAAGTATTGAAAAAGTAGCGAAAAGACATTGTATTTGGGGACATAACTTTCAAGGAAGTGTGAACAGATTACATTTTGGAAGTATTTATTTATGTAGTAGTATTGAAAAAGTAAGCGAAAAGGCATCAGGATTTGGTGACATAAACTTTCAAAGACCTGTAAACATAGGAGAGTAGTGAACTCCCCAAAAGTGGCTTATTTTAGAGTATAAATAGTCCACCCACATACACCTACATCATACATTTTCCAAAGGAAAAAAGAAGCTTATTATGTGTACTTTCAGATTAGGCATGATGTTAAATTGCCAATGTGGGCCGCAGGTGGTTTTTGGGTCATTTTAGCCAAAAACCATAATTTTTGGGGCAAAAAAAAATGATTTTTGAGATATTGGGATTTTTGACATCTATTTTAACATGCCCATGCCCCATCTATTAAATATGTTTTCTGAACTACATTGCGGTCCCATAAGCGCACATAAATCTTCTAAGTTTGTAAAATATCATACAGTAAGATGCGATATTGGGTGAAAATATACGTTTTTCTCAAATTCATTTTTCCTAAAACCTGAAAAATAGTTAAACGTTTAGTTAGCATGCAAAAACGTCTTGTTTTATGCTCTAAAATTTGAGCTGAAATACTAAGCTATACTAACCATTGGCATTCAGATTATTATGATGTGGAACTGCCAATGTGGGCTGAAGGTGTGTTTTTGGTCATTTTAGCCAAAAACATACATTTTTGGGCAAATAAAATGATTTTTGAGATATTGGTTTTTTTAAACATCTATATTACATGCCCCATCTATGTAAATAGTTCAAAACATAAATTCGCGCCCCAAAATCTCACAAAGCTTCTAAAGTTTTGTAAAATATACAGTAAGTACTAAAGCGATATTGGTGAAAAGTATACGTTTTTCTCAAATTCATAAGTTTCTAAAACCTGAAAAATAGTTAACTTTTTAGTTAGCATTCATCTATGTAAATGCCGCCATGCCATCTATGTAAATAGTTTTCGAACATACATTGCGGTCCCAGAATCGCACAATAGCTTCAAAGTTTGTAAAATATACAGTAAGTATAGCATATTGGGTGAAATATGCGTTTTTCTCAATTCATGTGTCAAACCGGAAAATCGTTAAACTTTTAGCTAAACATTTCAAAAACATGCAGATTTTATTCTCCAATTGAGCGGAAAAGATCTCAAGAATTTCTTGGCATTCAATTAGGTAGGATGTGGAACTGCCACTGTGGGCTGAAGGTTGTGGTTTTTGGTCATTTAGAAGAGGCCAAAACATACATTTTTGGGCAAAAAATGATTTTTGGATATTGTTATTTTAAACATCTATAGTCATGCCCCCTCTTGTAAATAGGTCTCAAACATAAATTGCGCCCACAGAAGCTCACAAAAGCTTCTAAAGTTTTTGTAAAATTACATAAGTATAGTCGAATATTGGGTGAAATATACTTTTTTTCTCAAATTCATGTTTCTAAAACCTGAAAAATAGTTTAAACTTGTAGTTACATTCAAAACGTCTGTGTTTATGCTCTAAATTGAGCTAAATACTTAAGCTACATTGGCATTCATATTAGGGATGATGCGGAACTGCCAATATGAGCCAAAGGTGATTGTTGGGTCCTTTTAGCGAAAAACACATGCATTTTTTGGCGTAAAAAAATGGATTTTGAGATATTTATATTTTGACTTCTATATAAGATGCCCCATCTATGTAAGTAGGTTTTTAATTTTTCTTTTTTTATAATATTGTTGTTGATTTTACAAAATATACATTAATTATAAGTCGATATTGAGTGAAAATATAACGTTTTTTCTAATTAACCTGAGTAATGGAACTTTAGCTACACATTCCAATCATGTTTTATGCCTAAATTTAGCTAAAATACTTGAAATATCATTGGCATTCAGTTTAGATATTATGTTGACAGTGTCAAATTAGGCCAATTTTAAGTCAAAAACATACGTTCTTTTCTGGCCAACAATATTATTTTTGAGATGATGATATCTATTCCCCTCACAGCGTAAAAAGGTCCAATGTTACTGGGAAAAAAGTGGTAAATCGCATCAGTCTATGAAAATCTAAAGATAACATGTATTTTAAGAAAATCAACCTGGCTTCTTTGAAATTTTTATGCGATATTTGAGATGATCTTGTGAAATGTCCTTAATTCTCCAAATTCTCCAAGATTTTTAATCATTTTTCTCAAGACTCAATCACATCCTCTAATGTGATTTTAAGAATCCTGTGCAATTTTACAATTCTTAAGCCATTGGATGTAATTTGTTGCGATTTAATGGAACTGTGTGCGATTTAACAAAATCTGTGCGATTTACAGAACCGTGTGCGATTAAACAGCATTTTTGCAATAGTATTTAACATAATTCTGTGCATTTAGGAAAATCACATGGCGATTTTACAATTTTATTGCAGTTTTGATTGAACTTTGTGATTTAGCAGAATCTGTTGTGATTTTATTGACTATTGTGTGATTTTTTACGTAATCTTATAAAATTCTTGTGCGATTTACAAAATTTTGTATGGCTTTTTGCAAAATAATGGCACGATACTTTTTAATGTTCTGGGCCATTGTTTTTGCATTTTCCCATTTAACCACAGACTAGACATCACTTGGATAAAATGCCATTGCAGAAGGTCACACATACAACAGTTTCCTATGAAAACTGAATGGCTATAACTACTGTAACGGGGATATAATATTGTAACAACGTAATCATTATCATGTTTTTGGGGGTCCATGTGTGGGAAAATATCGGATCCAAACAATGTATAATGATAAAAATTGGATGATTTACGCCCAAGATTAAATATTGGGCTCGACTGCGCTCGCCATATTTATGCAACTCATAGCTCGACCAATTACAATTTGGGCTTAATCGAATCCAATGTAATATCAAAATCTGGAGACGGGTAGGAATGTTACAGTTACCTTACCTTGTCAGTTGAGATTTCACATGACTTATTTTGGGTGCGGCTGCTGCGGTTCCTCGGGCGCTGTGGTGTTGGCTTGCAGAATTTCTATGCAAGGCGTCTATAAAAGACTTTAAACAGTTGCAACAATCATTAATTTAAGTCTGTAACGCATGTGGGAGACCTTGGCTGAGTAACTTTGGTTACCTTAATCCCCCGGGATCCATAATAGGATTGGTTAAGGGGGCGATTTTTTCAACAGGGGAATTCCCCCAATTTGTTTTCCTTCCTCCTCAAAAGGGGGGGGGGGCAAATTTTGCAAAAGTGACTTTTTTTATTAAACAAATATTTTAAGCCTTTTTGGGGCCAAAAAAAAAAACAACAAATTTTATTTTTGGCAAAAATATATAATATTCTCGTCTCCGCTCGGCAAAATCGTTTTTTTTGTTGTTTTTTTTACTTTTTTTTTTGAGAAAACACTCAAATTTGTATGTTTTAATATTTTTCTTTTGGTCTTTTCTATTTTTCGTATTTGTTTTGTCATATTGTCTTTCAAAGATGATTTTGTTTGGATAAATTTCAATCATCATCATGTTTGGTCATTGCTTGTAAATCACACTTTCTAAGTAGAAGCTGCCTTCACTAATGATAATGAGAAAAGGGGCATCACTTTCCTACAAAGAATCCTCCAGAGCAAAGGTTTTGTAAATCGTGCTCTTTAAAATGAGTCAAGATGAATTTCATTTAATTCTGAAATGCCACCTTTATGAAGGATCTTCATTTCTAAATTAAAAATGATATTGTAATTTTTTGAGATTATGGCCTGGTGTTGTGATGTTCTTTTTCTGAAATACAGTTTAAAACCTGCCATATGTATACTAAGCAATATACTCCCCGATATAATGCTATAGGAACCTGTAGCCCTATTCTCTCAGGGTACAAACAATTTACAAAACAAGCATCTTCATCCATTATTCATCAAAATGATTTTATAAGAACACGCGCCAAATTCTCAAGTCCACCAAAATTGCAGAAAGTATAATTAATTGCAAAAAATAAATTGCCATATTTGGGCCCAATTACTATGCGAAGCTATTGAACCAATCATATTGGCAAAAAAACATGACTATTTTGTTCAATGGATTAGCTATTTGGGACCATGGTCCTTATTCCCCTTCCCTTTTCTTTCTCCGGTGCGACCCCCTGTCTGCCCCCTTGCCTTCTCCATTGTTTTTCCTGTTTCCTGCAGAAATTTCTCTCTTTTTTTTTTTTTAATTTTTCTATTTGTTTTAGGTTGTTTTTTTGTTTTTGAAATTTTTTGTTACATAGTGCGTCGAAGTTGTCCATTTTTTGTTATACAACTGAGAAATTAAGTTAATTTAATTAAAAATTCAATTTGTTAAAATTAATAAGCATTTCAATTGTGATTGACATTTAGCCATTTCATATAATTGCTGCTACAAATCTATATTCTGAAGAATATTTGAAGATTTCAACCACAGCAAAACCACTGAAAGTGGAAAAATGTTTATACGTTTTCCACCACTTGAACCCGGGACTTGAACTTACATGAAAGGGTCCGATTTGTACTTTGATTTTGTATACTTTCGTCATTATTTAATGTTTAAGTAGTAAGCGATTCATACAACAGCCTATGCAGAAACACATTTCATAGAAAGCAATGTAAACCAAGACCCATATTTATGAATTAGTCAAATATTGCCAATCTTGTTAATCGTATGATTTAACACTGCCATACTTTTTGAAACCCGATGTCTCGACATTATAACCACTTGTAAATGGTCAATGACCCCCCTGGTCTGAAGCATACACTATGGACTATTTAAATGGTAAACTAAGTTTTTACTTTCAATAGCTTTCATAAACATGCTTTTTGAAAAAACCACACCATTTTCCAGTCAATATCAAACTATACTTTGTATTTTGTACTCTAAAAAGCTTATTTGAAGTTCTAAGGCATGATATAGTTTTGAAAATGTACTAACTGATAAAGCTGTACATAGATGTCAAAAAAACAACCATTATCTCAAAAATAGTTTTTCATATTATTCACCAAAAATTTAGGTTTTATTGATTAAAATGCCTACAATACCTTCAGGCAACTTGAACTGTAAAATCATACCTAAACTTATGGTATTGCAAGTATTTATAACTAACTTGTTAGAACATAAAACATGAATGTTTTTTAATTCTTTAGCTTAGGTTTAGGTCTTATTTCAGTTTTGGAATCATAAATTTTTTTTATTTTTTTTATATTTTCACTCAATATTTCCTATACTTACTATATATTTTTGGCAACTTTAGAAGCTTATGGTGGCTTCTAGGACACAATATAGTTCTGAAACCTACTTACATGGATGGGGCATGTTATATATATGTCAAAATATCACGTCTCAAACAGTCATTTTTTAATCATTTTGGTTTTAAAAATGTATGTTTGTTTGACGTAAAATGACCCAAAAATCACATTTGGCTCATATTGGAAGTACCACATACATACCTATCCGAAATGCCACTGGAGAATCATGTATTTTCCTCAATTTTAGAGCATAAAACCACACGTTTTGATGCTAATCTAAAAGTTTAACTATTTTTCGGTGGTTGAACATGAATTTGAGAAAAAGTATATTTTCACCCATATCTCGGCCTATACTTAATAACTGTATATGTTGTAAACTTTAGAAGCTCATTGTGGGCTTTTGGGACACAATATAGTCCTGAAACCTAATTACATAGCTGTGGCATGTTTTATATCTGGTCAAAAGACATATCTCAAAATCATTTTTTTTGCCCAAATGTATGTTTTTGGCTAAAATACCCAAAAACCACCTTCGGGCACACATAGGCAATTTCACTCAATGCCATCTGAAAGATAGACAAATAACGCTTGCCATTATGTATGATGAGGTGTATTTAGTGGGACTATGAAATCGATTATTGCTGATGCGCTACTCTCCAAACAGATTAACATTTGAATGTTTTTAATTCAGGTAGTAGTATTGAAAAAAGAGCGAAAAGGCATCGGATTTGGTGAACATAAGTTCAAAGACTGTGAACAGATTAATAACATTTGAATGTTTTATCAGGTAGTAGTATTGTACAAGTAGCGAAATAGCATTGGATTTGGTGACATCACTTTCAAAAACTGTAACAGATTAACATTGAAGGTTTAATTCAGGTAGTAGCATTAATTGTAAACTGAAAAAAGGAGCGAAAAGGCATCGGATTTGGTTACTAACTTTCAAAGACTGTGAAAGATTAACATTTGAATTATTTATTCAGGTATGTCGTTTTGAAGCTAAAAAGTGTTTCTATATACCCCAGGCATTATTCATATTAAGTGTTCCTTTAAAACAATTGAATTTCTGATGTTGCATTTTGGCAACTCCTGTACTCAGTTAATGCGGATTAGTTAAGTATCGGAGTTAAATTCTCGAACTGAATGTTTTGCATACTGGTTTCAAGTTATGGTGATATTTTGTCAGTCTCTCTGGAACATTGTTTTAGCGTTATTCTGACATTTTTAACCACTGTGTTTCATTTCACTTTCTATTGCATGTGAACTTTTAACCCAAAGATTACTTTTGTTTTTGCAAAATTTTGCTTCTCCAGTATAGTTTATTTAGGAGCCCTGTGACTTGCACATACGCCCTATTAAGTACCGTGGGAACAAACCTGCGGTTTGTGGTAGAAGTAATAATGCATATTGCAAATCCCGATTCAATACGGTGCTACTATTGATGTTAAACCATTAAAAGGTGGTTTTTGCTGTGTATTATCTTGGGAATGAAATGGATTGGAGGGCCCAATTTCCCCAGATGACAATGAGAAAAATATGACCTTGTACCGAGACAAAATCTTACTCTTCGGGTAATGGGCGGGGGACGAGCGGAACTCGCACCTTTAATAGGAAAACTACATTTCATGATCCATAGACTCGTCACCAGATTTGCCGCAAAAGATTAAATTTTATATAAATATAGTGTGTGGTGCCCATTTTTTATTGTAGATCTGCAAAAATTCCGGTAATTCTATAATTTCCGTCCATACACGAAAAGAAATACAACACCACGGTGCCAGTGAGCACACATAAACATTTGCTGATATAAACATTTGCAGATACCAGTAAAACCGCACCATATAATGAACCGAATTGGGAAAATAAGCACCTTAGTGTGGGGGAGGGGGCACATCGTCGTTTTTTAAGCCCCGAAAATACTACCGATCCGTGAGAGCAATCGTACATATAGCACTTTACGGTGGAGGGTTGTTTATCCCTCGTTCAGTTCCTCTATCACTCTCTCGCCCCCCCTTCTCTCTCTCTCTCTCTCTCTCCTACTTGTCTTCGCTCTCTATCTCTTTCTCTCATAACTAATACTACTGTTCCTCCTCTTCAAACTAAGAGGGAGGTGCTGAGATCGTTATCTTAAAAAGATATTTTATTTACTTCTAAAGAGTGTGAGATACACACTAGTGACGACATCGAAATATTGGAAGTACCATCACTCATGAAAACCATTCATTTAATTGAAGGGTAATTTGGGGTCAGGTTGTTGTGTTGGTTCATTCTTGTGAAAATGTTTGTATAATGAAATATGACATTTCATCGAAATTAAAACATAACTGCAGCCTAAATACAATATTTTCTCTTCGCACAAAATAACTTACATAAGAACATCCAATATTGCAATAATTGTAACTGGCTCTTTTTGTCTGATGTCTTAAATCAATTATTATTCATTATTGTTATTTATTTTATTGATTATATTATTTGTTATTATATTATTTGATACTTATCCCATGTCCTGACACGTTGATCAATGGAAGCTCTGTAGTCTATTTGGACGACGGCGCTCCTCAACTTACGTGAACATTTTTACAAAACACAACAACTCCAAGTAGTTATCATTTCAATTGCGAACACTCATACCACAAAACAGATCTCTGTCCCCTGTTTCAGCTTGGCAGCTTACTTTATGCTTTGACAGATGGGGCGGATATTTTGTGCATGAAATGTATAGATGAGTTGACATGTGACGTCACGCCGGACAATGACAAGCACTCCCGGCAGTAGCGTGAGCACCTGCAGGGCTTGTGCTTTTAAAATTCGCGCTCATCATACGTGATAAGCTATTGAATGCGAACTTTATGGGCATACTCGTTCCGCACCTCCAACATGTCAGTAGACCGGTGCTAACTTGTGTTTGTAACATTGATGTCACCTATCTAAGGGCAGTCTGACATTTTATTAGGGTTTTCAGAGTGACCCAAGGGTCATCTAGAGGTCATGTTGCGTAAAATGCCCCATGGCCACCAAATTTGGGGTCACAGGAACCGCTGACCTGAGCACAGAAAACAAGCGCAGATCAAAGGTTATGTAGAAGTCATCCAGCTTGGCAAGAGAAGCATGATAGAGAAAGCCCGATCACCATCTGTTTGTGGGATCTGTGGACAATTGGGTTGTTCACCCGAACAGAAACAAAGCCGTAAGAGATGACGAATCTGAAGAAGAGAGGAGATATAGGTGGAGTTTTCATAAGTTTATATTTTTGGACCATAAGTACGGAATGCGTCATCAACTGGCCAGCCAGATGTAAAGGTTTTTTGAGTCGGGGCGAAGTGTTACTGCTCTTTGGTTCATGTCAGATGAAGATTGCACTCATAGTTTGCAGTTTTTTTTGGAGACCCCGAGATCCTAACATATATGTTGTTCACAAGAGATCTACAATAATCAGTCTTTAAAGGACCAGAGCCCGAAAAGCATTCTTGCAGGAACGTAAATCAAGGAGCCTTCTAACACGGTTGTGGTCATGCAGCAAGCTTCCAATTCCAGAGATTTTGGCATTGCAGTGATGTGATTGTTATAACTGTGATCACACACAACACCTAAGTTCCTTATCGAAATAGAAGAACGACGAGTACCATCAACATGATAGTCAAGTGCCTAGTTGTCATAGTGATGAGGAGAACAGGCAATAAACCGTTTAGTCTAAGACTGTTCGCGTAGCTTATTTTGCATCGATCATGACGAAGATGCATGATGCAGGGTGAGATAGGCCTACTTTTGAACAGGGAACAAGCAGTATCATCACCAGGATGTCTTGGATCAAAGGTATAAAAAGTTGGACATCATCGGCATAAAGAGGGTAATGATATCACTGATAAATAACGTGGCCAGTGATGCGTGTGTAGTAAACAAATGCCTGAGGGCCTAAGACAAGACCGTGGGGCTCCATAATCAAGATCGACAGCCACAGAATAGTCTCCCATAACTCTCACCTGACAAGTCCAAGAGTGCAGAAATAGGACTGAACCCAATTTTAAATGTATCCATTAATCGGCCCACAACCGGAGTTTGAGTTAACCGCTGCATAAGAATTTTGTGGTGCACAATAGCAAATGCAGCGGTCAAGTCAACATACAACATACGTATTAGGTTGCACGAACGGACCCGCAATTGGTTTGTTATTTGTAAGCACATCGGCAAATACCACAGAGGTCCAATTGGTGGTTGTGGTGGTGGCGGCGGCGGCCGGCATGATAGGTAGTAGAGTCGTAGTAAGTTAGTAGTAGTAGTATAGTAGTAGTAGTAGAAGTAGTAGTAGTAGTAGTAGTAGTAGTAGTAGCAGCAGCAGCAGCACAGCCAGCAGCGCAGCAGCAGCAGCAGCCGCCGCAGCACGTAGCAGCAGCAGCAGCAGCAGTTGTCGCAGCAGCAGTCGTAATTTTCTAGCGGCACATGCTTACATGCTTTTAAATATTCGATGATGTGAGTAACCTTATAGCAGATGATAACTACACGGCACAAAAGTAGATCGGCATGTTTTTCGATCAGTATTGTGCCCAAGTCCTACATTTTGAAGTTTCGAAATATACATTTTATTGTCTGGATCTTTGCTTCATTTAATACCTGGCTTGTAAAAAAGCGTGAAGAAATGGCTGAGATAGAAAAGCCCGAAAGACGCAAAACCTTCCAAACCAAAAGTTGCGTGTTGGGATTTCTCAATGGGCATTGCAGTGTACTGGGACCCACGAAAACGAGGACCATAATATATTGCAAGTAGGCTTTAACTTGCTCGCTCATTCAGTCCGAAAACCTCTTTGTGTAAATTCAATTACACACGTATTATTGCAATGTTCCACACAGTGACCATTGAAAAATCCAAAACTGGCAACCTTTGTTTGGGGGTTTGCGTCTTTCGGACACTATCTCAGCCATTTTTGCACCGCTTTTTCACAAAGCGAGGTGTTAAATGAAAGAGCAGACATAGGCAACAAAATGTGGATTCGAAAAACTTTGGTCTGACTTTGGCACAGCTGATCGAAAAACATGCCGAGATACTTGTTGGGCCAGGTGTATATAATAATGTGTTTACTATTTAAGGGTAGGGGTCGGATTAGCGCCCAGATTGGATTAAGGGATTGGCGTAAAGGATTAAGGAACCCAACCAAGCAACAGTCCGATGGGGAGGGGCTTTTAGTCATCGATTTACCTGGGTGCCGACCGCGAAACAACCACAAGATTAACGCATTTCTCTTTTCGGTAGTGCAGAAAAGCAAAGTCCTTTAAAAGTGAAAAGTAACGAGCTGTGACGGAGCAGGTGATACGCCTACGGAGCGAGCGGGTAATTATTTATGCGGGGGGGTGGGTGGGGGGGGGGAAGGGGTTTCAACTTTTTTTCGGGCACAAATTTCGCGTTCCCCCCTCGCTTCGTTAAAAAATTTCACATCACCCCTTGATCATGTGATTTTCCCTTTAAAAAGTATGTCCCCCCTCTCTGTTGATGAAAAATTTCAAGTTCCCTCTCTCTGACAAAAATTTTCGGGTTCCCCTCAAATCCTCCATTCCCCCCTGGGTAAATATGACCCCTCCCTACATATTATATTCAAAACAAAGAACCCCAATTCACTTCACTTTTCAGTGCGGTGCCGTGTGAGTGTTCAATCAAAGAAGTTGCATAATTTGGTAACGACAAAGTTTGAACCAGAAGAACGAGTCGAGTACCGCATTAATTCCTCACGTCCTAAGAATCAAGTTATCACCAAAACGGGTGGTAAAGTTAAATTACTGAACAACCTATTGACCGTCAGCTATTCTATTATCAAGGTAAGCAGATCACCAAATGTTGTTAAAGTTGAACAATCTAAGGTCCCTACATTAGCGTAACAGGGGGCAGGCTGCCACCCCAGAGAGGGGACAAAAGCTGGGGAATATTGCAATCGGCCGTTTACCTGCTCACCAGGAAATTTTCCCCTCTAACAGGAAAAATCTGCCTTCTAAAAAACCATTTCCAACAGGGAAAATCAAGCCTCAAAACCGGAAATGTGCTGCTAAAATAGGTCTTCCTCCTTTTATATTTAAATTTAATTTTTCATCTCCATCCTTCAGCCTTTACATCCCAAGCTCGCAAGATGGGGATCATACCAAGATGCTCTTTTTGGAATACTTTCAGAAAGTAGAAAGTTAAGAATCATGTAAAGTAGAGGCGAAGTTATAATAGCTGAAATGAGCTACTCTGAGTATTGTTATGCAGTTTACAAAATGTATCTTTATTTCGTATGATACTGTCAGATGAAGGATTGCAAAA
>JAMKCH010029812.1:0-30128 GCA_023653785.1 Ophioderma brevispina | reverse complement strand
ACCCCCAATCTATCCCCCACATGGTTGTACACAGATAGTGGATCAAGGTCATCTGAGCAGAGATAGGGGGCTTTTGTACAAATAGGGTAAGGGGGGTCATATCCGTGGTCCGATTGATTACTCTGGTGCAATTACCGTAGCTCTTGGGTCTGCAAGAGCTAGGACTTCTAGGCCATAATAGCACGCATTAACTTCGAAGAAAAGATTAAATCAATTATTGTCAAGAATCACAATGATATATAGATCTGTCTGTGCGACTTCTCTGTAAGCCGGTAGGGATTGGTTCTGATTACCTCGACATGAAAACTCCACTTTATCAATAGATGGTGCTGCGTTTCTTTCTAAGGTGTTTATAAATTATTCGCTTCGCTCCCTTACAAGTCGCTAGTCGTCCTTCAATTGGGCATTAATAATCATTGCGAGTTCTGGCGCGTTAAAACAACACACCGTTCAAACGAAACCGAACACAAATTTCCTAATCGTTAGATTGGTACTAAGCGTGACAGAAGTATTGTTGTTCTAAGCGCTGCATCCATGACACCTGAGTCCGCACATCACGTACGGGTCTGGTTTCTAAGGTATATTTGTAAGCAGGTCTCGTGACAAACAAACAACAAAAAAATCAGTCCTTTAGAACGTGATAAATATAATCTTAAAATTGAAACAATATATTAACAAATTTGCTACCGGTCAAATCAAGATTTGTGTACAGTTTTTCAAAAGAATATTTTCAAACAACATGAAATACATTTCCGCATGATATACGCGTCCTTTCAAAGGGCGTTCTCTGCTGGTCTGTTCCTTCTGCTTCTGGCAACACGTCGCTCAAAGCTTAAAAGGCTTCTAGTGCCAAAACGCTGGGGCCAAGTTAAGCCAAATTCAATCCAGAGGACCACTGATTCAGCCCTCCAAAATAGGGTGTACACAGATTTGGTTCAGTGAATTTGAAGAGAAAATATGAATTTTTGTGCCAAAAATCTAGAAATCCTCTTCTCCCGCACAAATTCAAGAGCTATAAACACCAAAATTGTTCCTATGGGACCCTGAATTAGTTATATTGGGTTCACAGATAGTGTTTCAAGGTCACCTGGCAGAGATAGGGGGCATTTTTGCAAAATCTGGTAAGGGGGGTCGGTTTTCGCTCGCTACGTCGCCTCGCTCGCCTTGTTTTACGCCAGTATGAATGCACCTAACCTTGGGTCTTGCAAGAGCCAGAATTTCTTTGCTGGTAAAGCCTATTACATTCATTCGAAGAAAAGGTAAATCTACTTACATGAGATTAACAATCGATATAGGAGATATAGGAATTGGTTTCTAAACGTACGCGTATGTTAGAGTCACAAATCTGCCTTACCTATAACTATAAGCGTACTTTAGTGTAGGGGGATTTATATTTTAATGGCAGCGCTCCCTTCCAATTCCTTCCGGTCAAAAGTCACCCTTGGGTTTTTGAAACCGCATTTAAAAAGTATTATTGGTCTGGCGAGTCCGGCAAATCAACTCAAAAACAAAATAAAATCTTTTTACTCTATTGATGAATGCAAAAAAATCGTACTTCAGATGCGGTTACATTTCCCGGAGTTTTCAATTTAGATGGCTTAGGTATGTGGGCGGTTCTATATTTTCTTCCTTAGTCAAGAAAATGCGAAAACAAAAGAATTTAAAGTTGATTTTGTATCGTAGCATGGTTTTTATAATAATACCACTCTTTATTAATTGTAAAAAAAAATAAAATGAGAAAATAAAAAGACAATACGGCATAGGTCTTCTGTTGGTAGATTGGTTTCACTTGTAACTGACTGGTGCATGTTATAAATTCCATACAAGTTTATGGAGTCATCAGGGGTCAAAGGCAAACTTTCAAATGCTACGATTGAGCTGAAACTTTGCTGAAATGATCCTTATGACCTACTAAACATGTTGAAATATTTTTGAGATCAAAGGTCAGTAAGAGGTCAAAGGTCATTTTTTTTTTTTTTCAAAATCCTCCGATTGAGCTGAAATTACACTTAAATTATCTTTATGATTCTAAACCTATTTGAAATATTTTGGCGATCAAAGGTCATTACGATGTCAAAGATCAAATTTTTTCAAAATGCTCTCAATTGAGCTAATTTAACTGAAATGACCTTATGACTCCTCAACAATGTTTGAAATCTATTTGAGACAAAGTCATTAGAGTCAAGGTCATTTTTTTTCGAAATCACCGATTGAGCTGATTTTAACTGAAATGATCTTATGAATCCTATCATGTTGACAATTTTTTGAGAACAACGTCATTAAGAGGTCAAAGGTCAAATTTTCAAATGCTACTAATGCACAGAAATTTAATATGAATTCCTATACCATCCAATAGTTTTAAATATTTTTCGAGATCGAAGGTCCGTTTAGGGTCAACGGGAGGTCACTACTACCGTCAGATCTGTCTCCAGATTTAGATATGGTTGGGTTTCGAATCTACGCAAAGTTTCGAAGCTGGGGCTAGGTTTCGCAGCTGGGGTTAGTTTTAGGCTTGGGTTTGAAGCTAACCGCGGCTGTTTTCGTGGTCTTTGACCACAGCTATGTCTGTTCCTTTTCTATTCCTTTTTTTCCTTCCCATTTTTTGGCTCCCCTTCTCGATTTATTGTGTGGGGGCACTGGCGCCCGCCCTCCTACCACGGCAACGCCAATGGTACTGCGGCGTAAAAAAGTGGGTAATTTTAGCGACTTTTTTTCATTGAGAGCCAGACAGGGGGACCGCAACTTTTGGGGGTCATGAAATTTTTTAGCCTGCTTCAAGGGAACCGTCATTATTGTAGTGTGTATTTAGATTATTTAAAGATCCGTTCAGTGCAGCTTTTAACCCTTTGCCCTATAAACAAAATGAAAATACATGGTAGAAGTCGCTAGGTCCGCCACTCGGCGTGCCGTCTAGTTCAGGTTATTTTAGTGACTTTTTCCATGCATACCGAGGGGGAGGGGGTCTTCATTTTTTGATGTTTCATCCTGGTCACAAGCATCGTAGTGCTTTTTAGATCATTTAAGGTGCAACGAGAGTTTCAAGGCATCCATAGTTTCTGTGATATGTGTTGATTTCCATATAGATTAGATGCTCGATAGATTCCCTACCATTTATATTTGACTAACAGCAATAACTTAAAACTAAAAACAAAAGGCCGATTATCTATATTTTATATTTCAATAGGAAAACATAGGCTGATTTTGTATTTGCTCCTATACCGAAATTAGACATTTCACAATTTTTTGTACCAAAGAACAGTAATTTCTAAAGCTTAATCCTTACAGATAGAGATATTTTTGATATAATGCTTTAGACCAGTGCCAAAATCAGAATTTTCACATTTTTTTCAGTGGTACACCGGTTATTTTAAATCTCCTCGTTGCACCTTTAAAGCCCTTTCAGCAGCATTTAACTTTGCTGGCTCGAAGCGGACTTTAACTTACATTAACTTAAGTCCCTATAAATGGAATAATATTTTCACTTTACGATGGGGCGTTTTGACCCCCCCCCCACCGAAAAACGAAAGGAGTACATTAAATGCTGATTATATCCAGTTGAAACCAATGGTCAATATTCTGTGCAATACAAACGTCAAACTGTTGAGTTGTGGAGCCAATACACTGTTATAACAGCACTTACAAAATCACGGTTTTCACCTAATATTAACCATTTTGCTCAAAGTCAAACATTTTTGACGGGCTGCTATTTCAGAACGAAAGGAATATGAATTTTCTTTTCCTGAGGATAGTTAGACAAAATCCAAGGTCCACGGTGAACTCCATTCTGTTTGGGCATGAAACCCTTATGATTCATTCATATTGTACTAGAGCGCGTAGGGTGGAAATCAGTTTTTTTGACCATTTACCACCTTAAAAACCTTGAATTTTGGATTATAAAATATATTACCCCCCATAATGGTGCCATTCCGCACATTTTGATTGGTCTCCTCAACCTCCTAGTTCCAACGGTTTCTCTAGAGTACATCAGTAGTACTTCGCTCAAAAGGGGGCGTGACCCCCAAAAAGGGGCGTGTCCATTTCCGATTTTCGCGTCGGCGTCAGTGTGAATTATGTTTACCAAGCCAATATTGTTCCTGGACCTTCATTAGTGGATTCCTGAGAGTTTCAGTCTCTGAACATAAATGCATACCAAACCACCATGAGCTACTAGAGTAACTTATGTTCTGTTGGTTATCAAATAAGCTGGCAGACCTTTTGGTTTGCTATTAATAATGGCCCCAACCACACAGGAAATTTTAGAGCCATTATTGTTTAAAGGTGCAACCAATTTTAGTTACATGTGGTCCAGTGGATTGAGCGGCCGACCCAACATGCCAAAGGTGGTGAGTTCCAGCCTCACTGTGGCCAATGCGTGTTCCCTTGCGGTCAAAAAACAACTTTCCTTTAACTGCTTCCTCTCCCCCAGTGTATTAATGGGTAACGGTGAATGCGGGAGGAGTGGGCAAACCCCCCACAGCAAAAAATTACACTGTAAGTCCTGTCCCAACGGCCAAGGAAAAGAAGATGGCATCCAGATTTGTGTCATATGTAGTGATATGCTCAATAGATTTCTTATACCAGTATTTTTGGTATAGAAATGTCTAAAAGTGGAAAAAGGTGATTTTGACTCCTTCTATTCCATATTTGCTCCAATCCACAGTAAAAAATTTCACACATGTTTTGTACCAAAGAAATAGTTCTCACCTTAATCCTATTTAGATATGGAATATTTTTAATGACGAGCTTTACATCGGACAAAAATCAGGGCTTCAATTTTGTGGGACACCTGCTTGAAATCCTTGTTGGCACCTTTATAATCAGTGTAAATGTTTACCTCTCTGTGTTTACCCTGCCATAGCGGACGCACCATAATGGGTGTCACTATGAGGCAATGAAGTAGCAACTCCTAGGCTCAGTCAATGCTTTCATTCACAAGTGTATTGATAAAAACACACCCCCTGAGTTTGTGTATGATATATGATACCTAGAATACACCAGCTCAGTTCCTGTCAATGCATGTACAAGTCAACCCACTGACCTGTGCCCTTGGTTAGATAGCATATTGTAACTCCTAGTGTGTTTTTTTGGTATTCTCGATACAGTTCGTGGTTGAATGAAACCTGGACACAACCTTAGGCAGGGATTTATCAATGTAAGTGTCCAGCGGGTCATCTAGGGTCATTTGTGGTCATGTTAAAATACTGCAATGGATGTTTTTCAATCAATTAGAATTTGATGGATTTTTTATGTATTTTTAACAGAGTGATCTTGGGTGGTTATTCCAGGGGGCTTGAGAATCTGATGTTTTAGTGGCCATTTGATTGCATTATTGATTTAGGGGCAACAAATCCGTTAATACATTGACCATTTCTTGCACATGATTTGGTAGATTTTGATGAACTTACTACTTGGATATGATAACCCTTGGGTATAGGGTTCATTGCAGGTGTTAACTAAAGTGAGGTCATAGGTCATCTAGGATCTTGAGATAGTACTACATATTTTAAATAATATTGTTTGATTTTGATTTTGATGATGCCTTCAGTGAGTATAGGTACCTTAGGTGATTTGACTTTGATTTTTGACATTCCTTCATGGAGTTACCTTAAGTAATCTTGAACTTCGATTTGATTTGCCTTCTGGAGTTTTAACCTTAAGTGAATTGAGATTTGATTTTGAATTGTGGCTTCAATTGAGTTTACCCTAGGGTGGTTGACTTTGATTTTGTTGTGCCTTCAGTGGAGTTACCGCCATGGTTGGACTTTTGATTTTGATGTGCTTCATGGATTTGACCTTAGGTGATTGTTATTAATCAGTGTAACAGAAGGTGACACTAATGTGTGCCAAGGAACAACCACTTGTGTTTATTTATACAAAATAAAACATGAACTGAAAAAAATTGAATAACCTTAAAGATGTACATATAAATGCAGTTTTTACTGGTAAATTCAATTATGTCATGGACCCATTGCCAAAACAATCGAGATATGGGTTATATATTAACCCAAGTACCAGTACAATTATCATTTGCTCAGAGCTCAGATTGACACTGGTAAACTTTGTTTTGGATAGATATAAAATTATAACATAAGGAATCAGGTTTTTATTCACTGTTATTAATATTTCTTTCTTCTCACTACCACCTGGGAGATTTCACCCTGACAATCTTCACTACATTTATTGTTCTATTGCTTCTCTCTCTCTCGGCAGGAATTAAGTATTTCTGCCCACCGGACACCACAACCTCACCTGCAGTTTATTCTGTTAGGCCTGCCAATTCTTAGGGTGATGCACAGTACAAAATTCTTTCCCTCTCCATCATTTTCAGTCCCCTAAAACATGCCGTTCTTATGGTTTGTACAGGTCCTTTGAGGGCAGTGTGAACCTCTAGTTTCCGAGTATCTATTTTTGGTTTGTAACTTTGCATATATTTGATTATTGGTATGTAACACGTATAACATTTTTAGAACGAAAATTGGACGATGAACCCGAATGCATGGCATCATATAATGAAAACTTTCCGTATTTGGAGAAAAATACTACAAAAAACATGATTTGCCCCAAATTTTTCAGACCGCTAAACAAAAACATTTGATTTTCATGATTTCTTATGTTATTTTTTGGAAACAAGACAAATTTGTCTAGGGACTGTTTTTTTAATTTTTTAAAAGAGAAGCTTACTTTTTTCGAAATATAAGGAAACATGTCAAAAAAAAGTGGATTTTTATTTTTCTTTTCCAAAATTTGAGTATATATTGGAGAATATCTTTTAGTTAGAAATCGAAAAATGAAAAATTGAGAAAACCGTCCCTGGAGAAGACCAATGGCTAATCGTATGAAAAGTTAAACCTTTAACCCTTTACTTACTCTTCGGTATTTTTGGAGTTATCTTGTCTGAAAATTTGCCAAATTTTGCAAACATTTAACATTGAGAAAAATCCATGTTTTAGTAAAAAGTGACTTATTCACGACATTTCAAGCTGATCTCTTTCTCAAATAACTTTATCTTTGAACCTCAAAAATTGATTGTTGTGCAAGTGATCAATATACATCTTATGCACTATTGAATCAAACATATTTTGTCTCTAACTCCACGCCAGAAATTAGAAGAAATTGAAATTTCAATCTTGTCTAAAATTAAGCGCTTTTGGCTTTACATTTTCAAATATTATTTTTCGTTTTTCCAGATGCGTTCGCGCAAAAGTACATTAAAACACGCGCAAAACTTCATTCGCATCAAAAAGTCCCCGTGCGACCGATGTGTGCCCTTGCGCCTGACGCGTGAAATGTGCTTAAATTCCCGCGTTTAACCAAGCGGTTTTGGTGACTTTAAATGGTCAATAGCTGTTTTAAATCGGCAAAAAAATACATCTCAAGATTGTCTTCCTGCAGTGGATAACCTTTGTGGTAACTATGAACACAGTTTGATGTTTAAATGGTGCAAAAATAGAAATTCTGTAGGAAAACAAAAGCACCAGGTTGACACTACCCTAATTAGAATGGTCCTTCTGGTATCATTTGAACCCTTTGCACATGGACAAAGAGTACAGTGCACATATAAGAGGAATTTAGTATAAGGCCCAAATAAGACTATTTTTAAATTGTGCATATTTACAAGACAGTCACTGTAGGGCCTAATAGTAATCAATGCATACAAACAATATCACAATTATATGTTTTGTAAATGGTTCCTTTCTGTCATGTTATGATTCTTAATATTTATAGGCCGTTACACCTGCTTTTTGCTTTAATTTTTGTACCCATCAAAACCTTCTTTCCCAAAATGACTTTGACCCACTTTGTACCAAGTTGGCATGTTATCTTTAGAACGGCAATCCTTGAATTTATATACACACAACATGATCAGTGACATGTGCATATGGCAAGTTGTAAAATCATTGTGTGATTTGCTAGATTATCCAGACTTGATCAGGACGGTACATGTTTATCCATTGTCTTTTGTGCCAGAAAAGCCTTTTTGTAAACCGATTGGGGAAAATTGCTCCTTTAAAAAAAAACGATTTGTGAATTTTTTTAAAGATCTGCTGAAGAGCTCTGGTATTTCTTTTAATTGAGGAGAGACATAACGAACATAATATTTCCAACTATTTGTAATGACTTCCTATTTTGTGGTATAAGAGTTCTATAACCGCAGAAGCCTAAATTGATAAAGATGAGTTACAAGCATGCACGTGAAATTGTTGGAAAAAGGCTTTTCAAAAATTGGAAGGTAGGAGATAAAGGGTATACAAAACATGATACAAGATTGAGTTATATTCAGTCTGACTCGAGTTTTCAACTCACCTTAGTCACACCTAAAATGCTTATTCCCAAAGTTCGAGCGGAATTAGGACTTTTTTGTTTTTCAAGTACATATAACGTGCCAAGATAACCGTGTACAAGAAAATTCCGGATCCGGAATTTAATGACAAAGTGTTTTAATTGTCTATATTAAAGGCAACCCCTTTGATTTGACTGGTGTAATTTCAAACAGGTGATTAGGGGCCACAGCATCGTATGGCAAAAAACATGATCTATTTGAAATTGAGTGTGCCCTCATCGGGAAATCTCTGAGTCGGCCTTTAAGTGAGCAATGCATGGTTGAAGTTACACTAGATTCTATCACTGTTTACACTATGAGGCAAGGCATGCTCTCTACCAAGGGCTCAGTTCAGTAACCTTGGATGGACACACGTTAACAGCAGCTGACCATGTGTATTCTGGGTATCATAAATCATAATAAAAAAACAGGAGGGTGTATTATAACATACTGCCTATGTTATAATCCGTCGATGTTATAATCCTATTCATCTATTGTCCCTATTGTATTACCAAATAAAAGGATCTTGGTCGACCTATCAATAAGATTTAGCCGACCTATCAATAAGATTTAGCCAATTAAGTTAATTACTTCCTGGTTTGTGTGGGATGTAAACAAAGAAGTTAATGACACACATGCAGTGTTTACGCACGAGGTTAACATATTTTAATCTTAATTATATTCCTAACATAATTTTTGATAAATGTCTGGGTTTTTTTTTAATTTATAAAATTCTATCTTTGTGAACTTTATTTTGAAAAGGTAAGGTGTAAACTACTTTGAGAAATGAAAACAATTTTTATTTTGCAAATTGTTTTCTTACTTTTGACATGGAGTATGCTTGTGATTATATTCCCGGATTTTGGAAATTACTTTGAGAAATGGAAACAAAAACTTCTTATTTTGTGATTATATTCCGGGATTTGGGAAATTTGAAAAATGGAAACAAAAATTGTATTAAAAAGTACAAATCGTTTTCTTATTTTGTGATTTTATTCTGGGACTTTAAAACTTTATTGAAACACAACTTCTTCGAAAATGTGTGGCACTTCTACACTGCAAAAACATCTTGTCGTCACATTATTTTTAAGTAGATAAAATCTTGAATGTAGTACATACACGAGGTAAGCGTATGACTAGTCTTGTGTATCTCTCTGTATGATTGAAATAGGCAGTCGCAAATGAGTCTGTTATGAATGGTGGCTAATCAGGCTTATCGGATTATAACATCGACAGATTATAACATGGGCAGTTTTCCCGCTCCATACACTGGTGAATGAAAGCCATTGAACTATGCCATGGGAATTGAGATTTTATTACCTCATAGTGTAAGACCTTTGGGCAAGTGCAAAGTTCATTGGACCATGACCATTATTTCAAATAGGTAACACAGGGTTACAATAGTAATCATTGATTTGGACCCAACATTCAACAGAATTGTCTTTGGATCTTTGTGTAGATTTTGCTCTTTCAAAACAGTCCCCTAAATGAGAGTTAGTCACTTGGCATTTGCTTCTGTTACTGCAGGGGCCCCAGTTCAATTCCCTTGACTACTTGCCTGGAAATTATCCAAGTACATTCTGGATTCAGTTTTGAAAGGTTGTAAATTCAGTCCCAGAATCCCACCCCACTTCGCAATTAGGTAACAATGGGATGTTGTAAACTGGGTTAGTTTTTCTGTAAAAACTGCCATAGACATTTGTCCTGCATTTTAAATGAAAAAATTATTGGATCTGGTTTCAAACTTCCCCCCCCGACCCCCCCCCCCCCCCGGGAAAAAAATGTCTCAAACCACATTTACATCAGAAATTTTCCCCATGGCCTGCATATGTCCCCCAAAAATTATGAAACTGGGTGTAATTTGAATAACTTTTTTAGTAAAGAGAATTGTTTTCTGTGAAATGACCCTCGAAAGGATTAGGGCTATGGTGGCTGGCCCACATCTTTATCAAAAATATAACTTCTTGTACACACTCGGCATTCTCATACTCTATATTATCGCCCCATTTCCACATGAGATTTGAGTTACCATAATTTGTCTACCTCTGGCTGCAGTTTCCTTTTAAAGACAATATCATGCCTTTTATATTTGTGACCCAATAGAAATAGGGCACATCTGCCCCCTCATGAGATTACGGTTGAGATTTTAATTAATATAAAAAACATTTTTATTTTTTTTATTTTTTTTATTTTTTTTAATGAAATTAAAATTGAAGTTCATTCTTACATTACAACAATTGCAAGTGACATATATATTTTTGATTCACCAGTGAAACAGGATTTAGCATAACCAGGTTGCCAACACACCTGAGGTGCCAAATTCTCCAATTTTTCTTTCTATTTCTATTTTTTCGACTCGCTTCGTTTATACTGATGCACACAGATTTTCCTTTGCTCATTTGGAAATGCTGGTGGGGTTCTGGATTGCATTACACCAACCGACCATCAGTAAACAGCAGCAAAAAATCATAATGACTCAATAAAAGTTAAACTATAAATACCCAACTTTCACACACTTCCAGTCAACATTTATTTTTTGGTCTCCTCCAGTATTAAAGTCGGCCCTTGGATATCGCCTGCGACTATTTTTTTGGTGTTTTTATTTCTAAATTGTTTGTTTTTTCAAATGCTTTCTGTAAATCTTGTCCTGTTTTTATAAGGGGATCATGTTAATCCCTTCAGCTAATCACAGATAATATTTTTTTCGATACAGTAACTAACAACCGGATTTAAATGGACCCACGCCATATATGGTTTGCAATATCAAACGAATCGCTGTGCAGGAGGAGTGGTGAACCCCCCACAGGCCAACATTAATATAATGGACTCTTCCTGGCCCAACTCCAGAGACCGAGAGATGGGCACTTTGCCTGTGGGTGCACCATTACATTTATTTTACACTAATATATAGCCAACTGTTATATGTATCCTCAACCAGTTCTTATTAGCATGTGCTAAGACTGTCCCACTTCCTCATCAGTCAATACATCAACACCGGTATTATCTATCTAAGATTTCAAACCAGGACTTTATTTCGATTCCCCTCATTGATGAAATCTCCAACTGAATTCCTACTTGAACAGAAGATTTTAGGTGTGATTAAAAATGTGATCTTTCACAGCTTTTTGATAGTGCATATTAAATGGCGAAACCGAGAATAAGCCAATAATATCAACATTGATAAGTTGACACCTGATCAAATTATCTAGTTACTAGCTATATCCTGTGCAAATTTCATGAACATTTCAAGGTGAGCCAGTGGTGTAACCAGACCCTTTGCAAATGGGGGGTGGGGAAAACGGGTGCCGAGGCATTTTCTGATTGGGGCGAATTTGGGTTCCTTCTCAATAGACACTGTACAAAAGGCAGTTTATTGGGGGGGCGGGTTGTGGAAGGTTCTGAGCTAAGGGATGCCACCCTGCTGGTTACCTGGGGGGCTTGCACATATAACTGCGGCTTTTGATTTGCCATACATTGTTGTTGCATGTTTTGAGGTGTTGTTTTGCTTGGGTAGTGGGTGTGAAATTGGTCATTCTGCTTGAACATGAACGGTGAACCTTTTTATCAGATATGATGTTGTATTATAATTGTGAACTAATTTTCAGTATGACTACTGTAGTTGTGTTTTTTACTGTAGATAGTTTTTTTTCTGTGGTGTTGTTGCATCAATAGGTTTATCTTATTTGATACATGGATTGGTGGGTGATCTTGTTTGATGAATGGAGGGTGATCTTGTTTGATACATGGACGGGTGATCTTGTTTGAGTACATGGACGGGTGATCTTGTTTGATACATGGACGGTTGATGTTTTTTTGATACATGGACGGGTGATCTTGTTTGAACCTGGCTGGTGATCTTGTTTTGATACATGGACGGGTGATCTTGTTTGATACATGGACGGGTGATTCTTGTTTGATACATGTATGGGTGATGAACTGGTTCAATCAGTGTATGGATGTTTATCTTTTATAAATGTAATTTGAATTTACTTAAGTGAAATTTTTATATTGCATGTTTAAATGTTATGTTTTTTTTTTTTACCTTATGGCACGATATTACATAATTGTGTTGAGTTTTGGTTCGTTAATTTTAATACTCCTCACTCCCATTCCAATTACATATTTGTTTAATTGTCCATACGGACAGTAACTGACTAAAATTTCTTTCTGATTTCGTTCTTTTTAGGTGCTTCTGGTCCTGTCATTTGCAGGGTAATGTTAGGATCGCTGTACTTGTTACAAACATGCAAAAATCTGATTTTTGGTGATTTTTTCTTCCTTTTTCTGATTTATCATCACTGATAGTGCCTTTAGAGAGTCACCTTGTGGAAAGAAGAACTTGCTTTCACCAAGTAACATCTATTGTATTGAACTGGTCCACCATGAGCAGACTCATGGGCTGCAATGGCGATGTCTCAACACAGTTGAGACCATGAATTTCTGATCTAAGTTTCCTTGCAAATTGGGCTACCTGGAAGCAAATGAGGACACTACTTTTGGTTTGGGAACAGCACCACAGACAAGGACCTTGCAGACCTTTAGTGAAGCAGCCATACGTGTACCCATCTCTGGCTAGATCATAATTGAGAACCACTAATGTTTGGATGCAAATAGAAGAACAACATATTGATTTAACCTATTGAATGCATTTATAAGATGATAGTTTCTTTATATGTCAATTTATTCTAACATCTTCTTTTTTAACATCATTTTTTGCCTGTATCTTCTCCATTTCTTTTTCTGATATTGGACTTGGAGGTCCAGTTGGTTCCAATTATTTAATCAAAGGATGGGGCAATTATTATGAATATATCCATTCTTTCAGAAATGCACATCAGTTTCACAGTGTTGAGATTGGACTTTAGTGGAGCAGTTAGGTTCCACTGTATTGAATCAAAGGGATAGGGCAATAGTTTGGTATATATCCTTAGTTAAGAAATCTCTTATATTGTTCAAGAGATTGACCTTTGCAGAGCATTTATCGTTCCAATGATTGATTCAAAGGGATGTACACTGGTTTGGAAATAGACCTCGTTCCAAACTTAATGCTTCCCAACATATTAAGTGGAAATGGAGACTGTTTGGGGTAAAGCTTGCAATCTCATAGGAACCTTTTGAGGTTTTATGGAATTGTATACACTTAAGCTTATTAGAATACATTTAAAGCACTCCTCATATTTACAATCAATCCTTTCATGTGAATTTTATTGATATTTGGGATAAAAACTGAGAGAGCCCCTTTTATATTATTAATTTTGTAATGTTTGTGGGCTGGGGTAATTTTTGTACATACATTTCAAGAATTCAGCAGGCTTGTTTTCAGACTTACATGTTCTTTAAAGTAAACCAAAATATACAACAAGTCAAACAAGGATGTTTTGGGTAAAGGAAAGTGTATTCTGGATTGTATTTAATGTAGCTTTTTCTTCTTTTTTCAATACAGAATACAGGTATCCCCAAAATAAGCAATAGATGTTTCATACTTTTAAAAAGTATATTTAAAAGTGTTACAGCGCCAATAACTGATTTTAAACTGTGACTATTTTTGCCATTCGACCGGCAAGACACATAGAAATACTTTGCCTCACTGTTTTGGTACCTTTTGATGTTGTCGTTTTGATGTTTGTTTGTTGTAAAAACTTTGGGCCTAACATTTGCAGTAGTATCCGCTACTGTTCCCCATGAATTTTCAACCAAACTTGAGTCATAGGTGCAACAGGCATCCCTCATTTGTTGATGAGTCAAAGTCACATACCTGCTTCCTAATCATCCCGATGGCAACCAGGCTTTGAATTTCTGTCAGCATGACAGAAATTACTAAGTCATCTTCGAAGACAGTGTATTCCGCTTATTCCACTTCAGGTGTGATCTAAATACATTGGGAAAGCATTCAATTATGCAAAAAACAGGTTTCACAAAAAATTGGGGGCGCGCTTTCTGAAATGTCCTCATGTTTTTTTACCTTATGACACGAATGAAATAATTGTGGTATTGTCGTTAAATTTTAATACTCACTCACTCCATTCAATTACATATTGTAGTAAGTGTCCTTACGGACGTTAATGACTAAAATTTCATTGATTTGTTCTTTTTAGGTTGCTTCTGGTCCTGTCATGGCCAGGGTATGTTAGAATAGCTGTACTTGTTACAAACATGCAAAAATCTGATTTTTGGTGATTTTTTCCTTTTCTGATTTATCAATCACTGCCTAGGCCTTAAGGAGTACCTGTGGCAAGAAGAGTTTGCTTCAACAAGTAACATTTATTGGTATTGACCCTGGTTCCAACAGGAGCAGACTCATGGGTGAATGGCGATGTCTAACAAGTTGAGAACAGGAATCTGCCGATCTAAGGTCTTGCAGAAAGTGGGTGACCTGGAAGGCAAATCCAGGACACTACATGTGGTGTGGAACAGCCCACAGACAAGGACCTTGCAGACTTAGGGAAGCAGCCAGACCTGTACCCATCTCTGCTAGATCATATTTGAGAACCACTATGTTGAGCAATAAGAAGAACAACATATTGGATAACCTATTGATTGTTATAAGATGATAGTTTTTATATGTCAATTTATTCTAACATCTCTTTTAACATCTTATTTTTGCCTGTATATCCATTCTTTGTTGCTGAGATGGACTTGGAGGTCCAGTTAGGTTCCAATGTATTGAATCCAAAGGGATGGGGCAAATTATGACTATATAATCTTTCAGAAAATCACATCAGTTTCATCATTGTTGAGATTGGACTTAGTGGAGCAGTTGGTTCCACTGTTTGATATTAAGGGATAGGGCAATAGTTTGGTATATATCCTTAGTTAAGAAAATTCTATATGTGTTGCAGAGATTGGACTTGCAGAGGCAGTTAGGTTCCAATTGTATGATCAAAGGGATGGACACTGGTTTGGAAATAGACCTCTTCCAAACTTAATGATTCCAAAATTTAAGGGACTGGGAGCTGTGGGGATAAAGACTTGCCAATATCATAGGAACCTTTGAAGGTTCATAGTGGCGAATTGATACCATCTAAAGCTTAGTAGAATACATTTAAAGCCACTTATATGTATACATCAATCTTATGAATTAGTGGATATTTGGATAAAAAAATGAGAGAGCCTTTTATTAATTATTAATTTTGTACTGTTGGTGCTGAATTGTGTACGATATTAAAATACAGCAGTTGTATTTAAGATTACAGGTTCTTGTAAAGTAAACAAAAATATCCAGACAAGTCAAACAAGGATGTTTGGGTAAGAAAGTGTATGCTGGATTGTATTTAAGAGCGTTTTCTGCCTTTTTTCAATACAGATACAGGTATCCCCAAATAGCAATAGATGGTTCATACTTTTTGAAAAAGTTTATTTTAAAAAGTGTTACGAGCCAATAACTGGCTGTAATGGACTCGTTTTGCAAGCAGGCAGAACATAGAAAATCACTTTGTCCACTGTGTTTGTCTGTTGATGTTGGCGTGATGTTGTTTGTTGTAAAAACATGTGCCTGAACATTTGCCAGGAGTATCCGCATAGCCTTTCCATGAATTTCAACCAAAATTGAGTTATAGATGCAACACGGGATACCTCATTTGCTGATGTCGAGGTCAAAGGTCACATACCTGCGATCCTAATCATCCCTATAGGAAAACCATGCTTTGAATTTCTGTCATGCATGACGAAATTACTAAGATCATCATTCGAAGCAGTGTATTCAGCTTATTCACTTCAGGTGTGATCTAATACATTGGAAAGCTTCCAATTATGCAAAAAAAACAGGGTTCAACAAAAAGGGGGCGCCTGCTTTCTGGACAGTCCTCATGTACTCTGTAAGAACCATAAAATAGCTCTTGGTGGGGTTTCCTAGATTAAAATTTGGTAAACAAATCAATACCCAAAAGTAAACAATTGGTTCAGAAGACCGTGCACGTTGCTTTTAAATGATTTTGAGCGCATTATTTTTTTTTAGGATTTTACTTGATGAGTTGTTTTTTAAATCCCAGAAAAAAAGAGGAAAATTTGGCCACAGAGCACCTGAGAAAATTAAAAAGTGGCGTCAAAAATTATTTTATTTTTAAAATCATGCATTTAGAGTAGCATTTTTCCAAAATAAAAACTGCATTTGGTATTGTTTGTTCAAATTTCTCTGAGACAAACTATGTTTTTTTTCCCTTAGCATGCGTTGTAATACAATGTTGAACACACCATTTAACACCACGCCTGAATACTAAAAAGGAAAGAAAAAGAATTGTGTCTAGACAAACATGTTGTGAGGCCGTGCTATTTGACAAAAGTCACTTCATTATCAATGTTAATATATGTATGTATGGTACCACCAAACTCAATCTATGACTTTTTCTTATAAATAAAAATGCATTTTCTGTAATACTTCTAACCAAAGATAAAATAAACTGTACAGCCCAAATGGCTAGTGATAACATTTAGGCACCCTGTTTGATGCCATCTAAAGGTATTCCATGGGGGGGTCTGATATTCCTATGTTTTAGTACTGTTACGTTAATGTTATACAAGGGAAAATTCTGGTTGCTTATCTTGCTTTTATAACATGTGATGTTGTGGTTGTTGGAATTAATGTAAGTCCCTCCAAAATGATATTTATTGTGTCCTCGTTATTATTGTTTACAACTCATTAGTTGACACAACAAAGATTATTTATCAGCTCTGTGTCTGTTATTACAGTCAATAAATGCGTGGGAAGATGCAACTGACAGTGATGAAGTGATACTTGAGAGGGAGTCGATTCTAGCCAGATTAGAAAACTTTGAGAGATTTGCCTCGGATCCAGACCGTTCTTTAGAAAAGGTGCTGATGCCCTGGCCATATGTCTACTTGCGCTTGTCACTTATATTACCCCTCTTATTACACAATTAGCATATTATGTGTGTTTACATAGACTCGTTCTTTTCTTCTTTGCGTATCCACAAGTCATTGTTGATGTGTTCATGCATTTATTCAGCCTGGATAAGCTGACCTGGACCGCGTTGTATCCATGACAGGGGTGGCGCCATGGTAAAATAATAGGAGGGACAAAATATCAGAGGGGCGAAACATTACACTATTACCTCATATAGGTAAAAAAAAACTAATTTTTTTAATTTTTACACAATGTATCGCTTAACCCTGTTTTTTCCTGAATTTTGAAAATTTTTAATTAAAAAAAAGAGGGATGAGGGGGCAACTTGCCACCCCCCCTGGCACCCCTTTGTCTGCTACCCCCCCCAGCACCCAGACTTCAGATAAGTTATAATGGTTGCAATCTTCCATACATTTCTTAATTAGGTACTTTTTGCCACTAGAAATTCTATGACACTAGTACAATACAATAAATTGTCATTTGAAAGAATTGCATTGTGGAAAACACTAACTACCTCCTATTAACTAATTAAGATTATTGTAGCACCCGATACATCAGAAGGTTATGAATTGGGCCGATTTTAAGATTTTTGGATCTGCCTCTAACTGGCAAAAAATTATTCCCCCTACTGCGCATGAACCGATCTCAACTGTTACTACAAAGCCTAGAAAAAAAATTGAAAAAAACACATTTTAATCCCCTATCTGCCAATGAAGACCTTAGGCTTATGTTTTTGATTGAATCTACTCAAACTAACATTAGAACCAACCTGAGCCATCAGAAAAAGAATTCCATAATACTATAGTAACTATCCATATGAATGTCGCGTGCCGATCGCGTGTGTTTTTGGCATTCACATGTTTAATTTCTTAAAATTTAATGCAAGTTTGTTGAATAAATTTGTCATATAGCTTTCAATTGAAAGCTCATAACACATCATAGTTTTTTTATTGTAAATTGTGATTTTAAAAAAAACTTTGCAGCAAAATTTGGTGATATATTATCTAGAATATTTCTAGAAATTCACAAATTTTCAACCCACATACTTGTGCGAACCCGGAAATCAACTATTCAAATATGGCTGCCTGGCTGTGTTTATTGCTGCCGTTGGCCGACTCAATCGCAAGGGAGGGGGTATCATGGAGTCTCATAAAACCAGAAATAATGTTTTCAGGTTTCTGTTGAAAACTGATCACATTTCAAGTAGATTGTACTTTTTTGTTACTACTATTATCAGTCCACTATATATTTGATCATTATAGCATAAGTAATAAGATTTTGTAAATTTTCAGGAGCAAATTTTGCAGTGCACAGTATACATTGTGCAAATTGCATGGGTTACTGACATCTCCAGAATCGGTATCTGAATCGTAATCGGCCGATCAACTAAACTGATCGGAGAGCGTCTATTCAGAAGCAGTGTGGATCGGTTCTACACTAATTAAGATCAGAAGATATACACAAAAGACTGTAGTCATTTAGATTTAAAGTACTTTGAAGAGTTTTATTTCATTGAAAACAATCTTACCATACAAAAATATCAACATTGAAAATATCCATTGTGTCCAAAAGAAATATGGCATTAGTGGTTAATTACATGGTCATTATTGTTGTTTTCACGGGGTCCCATTCATGTACAATCATTTGAAAAAATGTCCTTAATTTTAGAATGGTTTGAAAGGTTTGTTCTGTTACATATATGTGTCTTTCCCATTAAGTACATATACCAAATGTGGTTTATTGATGCACTAAAGACAACATTTTCAACTGTTTGTAAATTAAGGCATTTATTCATGTGTTGTACATACTTGGGACTCCATTGACCATGGATTCCCGAATATACACATGCCCTTAATTGATAGACTGGAAATCTTTACACTCCAGTTTGGTCTTTATTACATGCAAAGAACTGATTTCCTGTAGTGGCTATCATGATATCTTATTGATAAACTGTTTTGGGAGGGATAAAAAATGATATCTTATTAAATCTACTGTGATAAGACACCATCCTGTCCTTTACCATAATTCAATTTATTATCATGATGGGAATAAGCACGTTGAAAGACTGTATTTTATCTTTATATATGAACAAGAATATAGGCCTCCAAAGAATACCTGACACCCATGTGATATTTTCTGCTTGAATAAACCCTACCAAGCTTTTTTGAATCATTTTTATATCAGATTCTGAATGAAGAGAAGGTCGTGACAGATGTGTTGTTGCAAGGCCTAGGTACGCGGTTTTGGGCAATTTTTTGGCCTTATGAGAGATGTACATCTAAGTGTCTTATAAGTTGAATCAGGATTGTAGCTTTATTTTTTTTTAATAAATCTCATTGAGAAAGTTAATCTCATTGTGCCCGAGTCTCGCAAATAATTGTTGCTTATCACTCGCCCATTCAAGCCCAAATATGAAAACAAGGCAGACAGGGTCAGGTGTGAGCCTTGTTTAATAAGTTTGTGGCCAGTTCATTTTCAAAATTGTCAGAACACATCGGAAGGTAATTCAAAATGTTTTGTTATGCAGTTCCACTTTTTCATAGAGTACTGTGCAAGGGTAATTTTTGTGTGTAATTTTTTTAAAAAAATTAAAAAAATTTTTATTCCAACCCCCCCCCCCCCTTTTCACTTGTTTTTAATTCGTTTTTTCAGCATGCTCCATAGACTCACACCCAAACAAAACATTTTCGCATGTTGCTTAATTTCGCTGCTTGCTCATAAGTGCGTGAAAATTAATGTAGCTTTAATGCTTCCACTTTTACAGGCAAGCATACTGAAAAGTACTATTAGTTGAAAGACTTAAGCAGTTTTTACTCTTGTTAATTAAATAATTTAACTTAATTTTGTTGCCCATTATCTGTACCTTTCTGTTTTTTTTGTTTTTTATTACAAATTATGTAGTCCAAAGGGATCCTCAGCCAACAGGTTAGAAGAAGCCAAACACAGGAGCCAGTTCTATGCATCATTACATGAAGCAGATGCCAAAGTAAGACGCAAGGTACAGATGGTATGGAAAAGATTCAACGATATCATCACTTATCAGGTATGTATGTCAACAATTTTTATACTTCTGAAAAGGTCTACAAAATACTAGAGGTGTCCACCCAATTACAACATGTAATTTTCTGTGTTTCTTTGGAAAGACCATTGCCAACATGAGGGCGATCAACACAAGTCACCAGGTCCGCATCCATGTACTTCCAAAATCTATGTGGACATGCGTTGGACTGTCTACACGATGCACATTTTCACGCTGTTACAGTGTGATTGTTGCGACATTTAAAAACAAATACAACGCGTAAGTGCATGTATGCAGCGCGTAACAGAAGCGCGATTTAAGCGTGGCTTTACGCCAGGCAGTAGAAATCATGCTAGAAGCACATTCCTATCTGCACTCTTATCTATACTGTACAGTAACATGTAAATGCCCGCGTGCACATAGGCCATGAAGTACCACTTTGAGCTGCATGCTGGTACTTTCTATAGATAGCCCCCATTACATAATACAAAGTTTCATTTGAATCCACCATGCCATGTTAATGCGATTTGTAATTGGGTGTATTATAGCTCAAAGACTACTTTACAAATAATTTCTGGTAATCATGAACAACCCATAATTTTGGCATGTAGCATCCAAAATGGGGACAAAGTTGGCCAAAATATTTTGTAGAGAAGATAAGAAAAATGCAAGGTTTCTAATGATACCAAAATCTCAAGTTTGATTGGGGGAAGTGGTGAAGCTGAGGCTAAGGATAATTGTGTGCATATTGCAGTATCTCTTTAAAAAATGTTTGAAGTGTGTGTTTGTGTGTGTGTGTGCGCGTATGTACACACATGCGTTTGTGTGCACATGTGCATGCATGTGTGCATGTATGACTGTATGTTATAAAGTTTTAACCACAGTTTATGTAATCACTGAATGCAGTGATCTATTAACTTTAAACTTGCTAGGATGATAACTGTGTTTATTAAAAGTTGTAAGTCACAATTTCTTTGTGTCTTATATTCACAGTTCCAAATATAAACATGTTATTCACAAATGGTTGAAGGTATACTGAAATTTAAGTTCTATAAGTCCAAAGTCACATGGCAATGTTCCTAAAGTGCACTAATGTGCTAATTGTTAAGTTACATGTCTCAAATGTTGTTAAAACAGTAAAAAAGATATATCCATTACAATCATGGAGATAGATAAATAAAAGGCTAGAGGGCCGACGGCCATCTTGATTCAACAAGCGATCACTGGGGGACGCTTAAATGTTATGCCCAAGTCCATTATACGTAAACTTAAAGTCGGACTTCAGAGATTTTCAGAATATTAATTTTTGATATATTTAAATAACAATAGTCAAACTAAATCTAAAGATAGTAACCTAGAATGCCCAATTCCAAGTTTTAGATGATCGGATTTTCCGTTTTGATTTGCAGTACACATTTATGTTGTGAGCAACAGGGCCATAGGATACTGTGTATAACAAAATTCCGGATCCGGAATTTTTTATTTTTCAACAATAGAGGTGATTTCATATGAAGGACTTCGATTTGAGCTTAGCTATTTCAACAGTGATTAGTATATGGACAAGCATTATGCACATCCAAAAAACACAATTTGTTGAAAAATAGGGCGCCCTCACGGCGAAATCTCTGCATCGGCCTTTAATACAGCATGGAAAAATGCACTTTCTCATGACCCTCAGTTATAAAACGATCTTCAGGCATCCAAGAACTTTGTCAAACCATTGTGGTTTGTTAGAAACGTTTACCGTTGCCAAAAAGATCAGCTACAATGTTTTTTTGCAGGCTTTTCAATCGGCTTCAAAAATAGTGTGGACTATAGTAGTTCTAGTTGTTTTGACAAAGTGTATGTTTAACACGTAGTATTGCCACAGTTCAATATTTTTATTGTATGGACACTTTGAACTCGGGGAGGGCAAAACAGCGCGTCCACAACTTGTCGTTTATGTGGTAATCACGCGCCCGCCCCCCTCCCCCCCCCCCCCCTGCGAAAATAAGGTGTTCGTGCCCATTATAAAGAAGTTAACTGGGAACGCCCAGAGGCCTTGACTACAATGAGGTGGGCTTCGTGCAAAATTCAAACTAACAACAAGGGTTGCCAATGTGGGGCATTGGTTGCCATTGGTGATGTTGTCTTAATTAAAAAGTTCAAATAGACAAAAACAGGGTCTGCAGAATGTCCATATGATACTCTAGGTCATTTAATCCAATTATAATATATTGTGTCCAATAGAGTATCGCTAACAATCATCGAAAAGCTTGTGTTTCATTTCTTACACTTTTGAGAACACTTTGTACGATATACCATTGTGGCATTTTTTGTATTAGACTGAGAATTATTGTGAACAAATACATAAGAATTATATTACAGTATGGATCTATTACCCTGGGCCTTTTGCTTTTAAGTGAACAGCAAAACCTTTTGTGAGGTTCTGGACCCTTGTACAAGTTAGTTAAGCCTTAATCAGAAAAACTTACTACCATTTTCTTGCAATTGCATGTTTTACACCCCCCACCCAATGTGTAATCAATTTCACTTGCCACCCTGCAAAAACAAAAACAAACAAACCCATAAAACAAAACAAAAAAATAATTATGTATGTGGTACATGTGTGGATCGTGTTATGTATAGTGTATTTTTGTGGAGTGACCCCTTGCAGGGTTTTTCTCATCAGGAATGAATTACACTGTGCAGCTAGTTTTAAATCAACCCAAGCATTTCCAATCGTTTATACTATGTAATGTTTACACTGAGATGGAGCCAAACATTTGGCGATTTCAATCAACCTGATGTGGGATCAGTCACACAAGATGAGCAAGACCAATTATCTTTGCTGCATGTTGAAGAAGGAGCATCAATGATCTTGCAGCCACTCCTTTTGAAATGAAATTATTTCTTCAGGGGTATTGTAGATAAGTCATGTCTTGATTTTTAGGAAATTAAAGGCTGGACTCGAGATTTTGAAAATATATATTTTTTGTGTGTTTTAATAAAAAAAAATAGTCAATTGAACTAAAGATAGTCACCAAAATGCTCAATCCAAAAGTTGAGATTTTTCATTTTGATTAGGAAACATGTGTATTATGACAGTACCATAAGATACTGTGTATAATAAAAGTTCCGGATCGAATTTTTTACCAAGTTGAGATTTTCATATGAAGGACATCGATTTGAGCTAGCCAATTTCACACACGTTGATTAGTATGTGAACAACATTATGTACTCCCAAAACATGATTGTTAGAAAAATGAGGATATAAACTCTTGTCACTTTTGCATTGCATGGCATTGATATAACAGGTGTATGTGTTACACGCATGCAGGTGTGTGTGTTGTGGTCTGTGCACACATGTGCAGATGTGTGTGCCAGCGGTGGTGTGTGCATGCGTGCGATTGGGTATAGACATAGTGACTGTGAAATTTTGAATTTTACTATCTAACCATATGCAGTTGAGAAGGCTGTTCATCCCCATTTCATATCTTTTTGCATTGGGATGCAAATACCTAAAATGTATTTGACAGCATGCTCATAAATGTCATGTATGAGACGGCAAAGAAATAGTACGAAATTTCTAGGTTTTAAATGTCATTTTAATACATTGTACATTACTCAGAGGGGGATTGTATAATAAGTGTATTCCGTTAATTTTCAGGCCATGGTAGACAGGTGTAATTTCAGTTGCAATCTATACTTGACAGCTTGGGAGTAATAGTGCCCTCTATGACACAAGAATCTCTCTCTATGCATAAATTCTTTACTGAAACTCAGTTGGGTGATAGAGAATCATTGGGTGTTCTTGTGCTCTATTTATGTTGTTGTACAGTATCTACATATCTTGAATTTTAAAGCTTATTGTATATTTCCTTAAATGTGAATAATTTATCTATATATGATTCATAAGGAAATTCAATTGAACATAGTAGGTTGATAAAGGCATGATGTGTGTGTCAGATCTGCACTGTGAATTTAAAGGGACATTAGGAAATTACATAGGAGGGTCCCCTCTGTTTCTTGACGAGAGCCCAGATTTTTGGCTATGAACAATTAATCTACTCCCAAAATAACAAATTACCCAAAGATGAATAAGTTGACAACTTTTCATTATGAAGGTAGTGCAAATTTTTTCCAGCTGCAGCCAATTTAAATTAACACCGCTTGACTATGGGGAAAGAAATTACAAACAAAAAATACTCAAAATTAAAACAGAATGTCAGAAGCAATGGGGAATTTTTTATCTAGGTGTAGTTTGTGGGTCCTTGGAACAAAACAGAAGTAGTTTGTGAGCAATACATGATTGAAAGTCCCTTTAATGAGCTCTAAGCACATTTTTAATTAAAAGTGAGGCATTATCATAACGCTTTATGAAGGGGGATTTACTTGCATCTTGGTCGGAGATTCCAACATGAGAATCGCTGGTGTATGGTACTATGTGGCATTATTGCATATTAAAGGTGCACTTGTCTGAGACAAACTTATTTTTCTCTCGAAAGTACGCACCCACAAAGGCACCTCAGTTCTAAAGTTCAACCGTGTAATCCACTGGACCATTTTGATATGAGAGTAGCACTATGATCAGTATGGCCCCATAGACTGTTATATATTATTTTTGGGGGTATTAAAAATACCCTTTTTTACCGTACCTACTTCTTTATCATGTGCTTTATTCTGTTTTACAGAATAAAGCATTAATACTAATACTAAGGTGCAAAGGTGCAAAGGATATTATGCCATTAAGAAAGGACTTTTAGACATATCCATAATGATGAAACAAAATAAATCTCAAATATTTCCAGGTGGATGTGTGTTGGAAAAAAAAACAAGGTTTCCAGTGGTTACAAAATCTGAAGTTTCAGGGGGTGAGTGGTGTGGTTTAGGTTGAATCCAAATAGTGTCCTTTAATCATTGTTAGGGCATTTGAAATGTGACTAATCTACTCTACCACTCACTATTTATGCAGTGAGGGATTTGCTTTAAACTTTGTACATGTACAGCATATATGAGTTCTGGTGCATTATGGTTTCTAACCTATACCATGTAGTGGGATCTGTGTTTAATGCCTCCTGCAATTCTTGTAGTCCGTTGAAAATAACCTCTGTAAGTTGGGTTTAATTGAAAGTTATTTGTATCGAATGCTTAATTTTCCCTGCCAAAACAAGTTTCGGATATGGACTGTAAAGTGAGCTCCTTAGGTGCAGCAAAGTCAATTATTAGTTTCCCGTCACCCACCCACCCACCCCCCACATCCCTAATATTAAGCTGTGGGTTGAAAATATTGGAGATTTGGAAAACATTTTGTTATTTGGCAATTTTGTGTTTTTAGCCAATTTAAAGAGACATGTGGACAATTTCCCGAAAGACTCGCCATAGTGTTATGAACCCGTTTTTTTTGCATATTTGGAATGCTTCCCAATGTATCAGATCGCACTTGAAGTGAATGCCGAGATTAACACCGTCTTGATGTATAAGAGATAATTTTATATTTTCTGTCCTGAAGGTTTTCTATATGACGGTTCAGTAGCAGGCCAGTTCAAAACAAGATTTTGCAGTATTTGTTGTCCAATAAAACCTTCGAAACATTCTCTCAGTAGGTGTCACATCCATACAGAACACTTGATATGAGAGAAACTGTTTTAAATAAACTCCCCCTGTCACTTATTAAGCATATTAGCGCATTGTAATCCACATACTTTGAATTTCAAATGTGAAATTTTAAAAAAAAAGGAGGCCAAAAAAAAAATTGTTTTCTTTGGTCCACTTTCCCGATCCGATGACCGTCCTTTGCTTTGCGACTGTACACTTTTTTTTTTGCAAAAAAGTTTTTTTTTTACCAATTTTACCCCCGAAATGGAAAAACTACCCGTCGGAAAAATGTCAACATGAGAGCAAAAAAGCTTCCCATTCGGTCGATGCCCTAAACTGAGAATGTTCTCCTCCCAGGCAACATTCTTAGACTTCGAAGACAGTGGGAACACACACAACAGCGATTCTAGGAATGAGATTATTTGAACGTGTACAAATGTACGAAAATAAACAATATCGCGTGGTCAATTCGCCGTTGTTTGTAAAATAAAAAAGTAAACGATAAACCAGTAGTGAATGACATTTTCATTTGCACATCATTTACAAATGTTTTTTGTTTTTTTTTGTATAATATTTGTGAAAAAATAGCCACCAAATTATTTTTACTTGAACATGTTGACGGGGCAGGGGCACAATTATTTGGCAAATCACCCGGTGTTTAAGTTTTACTTTCAAATGGCGACGTCCACAGAATGATTCCGTTGGCAATCCTGGTCACATATGGAAGCAAAAAACTCTACTGTCGAAGATAGGCAGCTTCAATAGTGATCAAATTACAAGAACGTACAAATCACTTCACGTGGAGTGCCGGTCTTGCATTGAAGGGCATTACGTGCCGCATCTGCAACTGGCCAGGGTCAAACCACAGATCCACCAACCGGACTCAAAAAAAAAAAAAAAAAAAAAAAAAACTTTTCCAGACCCGACCGACCCAAATTTTTAAAATCAGTTGTGGACAAGAAACAATTATTTTTTGACCCTGAGCCTTGGGAGCCCACGTGTGACTTAAGACATACACGTGATCACCACGAAGAGTCAAATATTTGAAATTCCAGAAATAGATTTGTGAAAATGAAGGAAAATTCTGTAGAATTGTAGAATAAGTTATTTTTTCCAACTGAAAAACTTGGTGACATTTGAAAGAAGAAAACTAAGAAAAAGCGAGTATTCAAAGATATGAATCCCCATCAATTACGCGTTGTAGTATGTAGTAAGTGTCGTACGGACAGGAATAATAAAATACATGATTTTTTGTCCTATCACTTGTAGGATGGTTAGGATATTAACCTGTACAGACATGCACAATTCTGATTTTTGATGATTTTTTGTTATTTTCTTATTTGCAAATCATGATAGGGCCTTTAAGGTAGGGCAAGGTTATCTAGGGGTCATTTGGAGGTCATTTAACCCGGGACCTAAGTGGTCACGGAAGTCAAACTTACTTTGTTGGATTTCAGAGGTTCTTAAACCATAATGAATCTTGGGCTCCCTGATTACAACATCTCAACCGTGGTGTATATTACGCACTACAGTACAACCTCGTTTATCCGGCCACCATTAATCCGGATCCTTCTAATTATCCGGCTTGGCGACGGCGGACGATTGCGCCAGCATGGTGTATTTTTTCTATTTTTTCCTTTATTATGTTGAGTTAACCACCTCTTTTTTTCCGTGAACTGTAATCGCTGTATCCTATATAAGGACTTACCATGGAAGTAAAAGGCTTCCCACAAAAATCCTTTTATTGGGTCGTTTCTGGGAAGGTTCTCAGCTACAAAACGAGTCAATGCGAACCACATCCTCAAAATACATAGCGTTGTGCCACCATGACCGTATAAAGAATGCGCAATTCAAAAACTTTTTGGGCACCCGAAACACGTGGCCCCGATGGCACATATTTCAACGGCGGTCCTTAGAAACAACCGGACAAAACAAACACGCATACACAAACACTGATTGTGGCCATGCGTAAAGCACACTAATAATGGGACCCGATATGCGTCCACTCAATACAATATAGGAAAACTGAAAAATAGAAGAAAAATAATAAACACTTTTTTTTTTTTTTTTTTTTTTTTAAACCAACAAATTTTAAATTAAAATTCACGGTGCGAACTCATATCTAGAAACACCTTTCCAAACCCAGAAGTCATTTAGCTCAAACTTGATCGGCTATTCCCATGCTTCTAATTTGCCACATCTTTGCAAGCTGCTTTCGTACAGCGAGCTCGTAGGATAATTCTTGTTTATTGTAACAGGGATTAGATCCGTATTTCCGGATTAAAAATGGTTTTCTTGTGGCTAGAACTGTTCATCTGTGTAATTTCCTTCCGGTTTTTGACAAAACCGCGGCGTGCTATAAATAGGCAATGATTGGCCATTCAGACCAGGTGATGAAATTATTGACAGACGAATCGATCCTGGACGTTATATATCCATTTAGATATATCAATTAATTGAAATAAACATGCAAAAACAATGTGGTATAATATCTTTTATTTCTCACTATGTCCATTTCATAATCATTCATAAACACTCACAATTGTGGTAGCTTTTATACATTGGTATAAATACTTGTCACACACTTAATCCCTACTGAACATCACTGTTTAGCCACGTGTTTGAGGCATCAAATCGGCATATCCGGGGGGGGTCCAAATCGCATTTCCGGATGACCGCCGGTCCCGACATGTCCGGATAAATGAGGTTGGACTGTACATAGTTCCAACTGCTTTTTGTGATCTTGTTATGGTTCATTGTAGATGTTATAAAAGTTTTTTTTCCAAAATTTCATTTTTTTTTGCATTTTTTTGTAAGATTATGAATTCCAAGAAATTTACGGATGTATAGAAACCTAAACTTTTTAAGTTGAGGAATGAGGCTGAGAATCATGAAATGCCACGGGTCTAGCGCTAACATGCTTCCCTTCACATTACCCGATCTATTACATGGCTTTTTGGATATGTCTAGACAAAATAGGACAGAGAACAATTTCTTGGACCATTTTTTCTTCAAGTGGTATTGTAATAATACTTTTGAGCTCCCCAATCTGCAAATGCATTGATGGCTTCAGTTCATGGTATTAAATTGTAATCCAAACCAGGAATCAAAACCAAACTTGCATGGACACTCACAAAATTGCCTGTACCTTATACAATACTTTATGTCTGAGGGTATTATACCATCTGTTTAAACAAATGCTATAACTTCTGACCAAGCTACCCACACCTAACTTCGCTTCGTCCACACCTGTAAACAAGTGTCAGATTTCTTAAATGGGGATCAAATTCAAAAACTAGAATTGAATCAATTGTTTACACACGCTTCTGACACTAAAGGTAATTACAAGTTGGCAAATATCCTGAGGCTGACTCAATTCTGTAGGAGGTTTCACTGACACTATACATCTGCTGTGGGATTTCTTAGCAAAACCCTAGTGATCTTGCCAAACTGTACTTGGTCATGATGTTATTGGAAAAAAGATGGTTTAAATGATATGACCTTGACATGCCCTAGCACTTGCAAGGTTATTTTTTTCAGGTGACAAGTTTTTTATATTACCATTCATTCATGCACTCTCTATCATGTTCTTCTTTGTTGTAACTCAAGCAACAAGAAGTATAGGTCATACTGGTAATCTCAATATTGCGCTTTTCAGTCTTACATCCCATATAGAACATTTGAACCGGTATGTCAAATTTGACCCATTTTCTTTGTGTTCTCCACTAACATCCCGGGGATCTATCAGGTCATCCAATTGAACTGACAAAATTACAACCAACCTGAAGTTGTTGGCCTAGTAGGTAAAGCGTCCGCCTCAGTCGGGAGGTCGCGGGTTTGAAACCACGCGGGTTCATTACCAAAGATTTTAAAAATGGTACCTACTGCTTGTCAGACGCTCAGCATTTAAGAATGGAGTGGGAAATAAACACACGGAGCTACAAGATGACTAACCCCTACTGTAGCTTCACTGCATTTGGCAGAGTGTGGCCTAGTGTTATGGAAACGGAGATAGGTCGTCGCCCTATGCGCAATTTGGCGTGGGAAGGACTTTATTTTACTATTCACTACTGCATCACTATCATTGTTCTATTCTGTGTAACCTCAAAGGAAACAAGGAAGGAGGTCATATGTAATATCAATTATTGCTCTTTGTCAGTCTTACATCCATACAGGAAAACATTTGACAGGTATGTCAAATTTGACCAGTTTCCTTTGTGTTCTCTACTAACATCATGTGGCTCTATCCAGTTATCAAATCTGACTGAAACGGAAAGCAAACCATTTTAAAGGCAGTAGTAAAGTATGAAATAGTAATTTGTCCCCAAATTTTCATTGTTTTACCGGCCAAA
>JAMKCH010029811.1:0-82353 GCA_023653785.1 Ophioderma brevispina | reverse complement strand
TTTATGTTTTTATTTTCAGAATATTTAGCACATTATGGCAAGTGGACTCCTAGTCCTATATTCTGCAAACCCTTAAATGCCGTAGGAATGACTAGTATCCTCAATTGCAACATTAATTTTCCTGACACAAGGGGCAAGGACAAGTTGCTCTGAATTAAGAAATACCCCATGCAAAGAGGCGCTACAATTCTCTGATGTTGATCAAAATGAATAACATACATTTCAATTTCTTTTAATGTAATCAAAAATTACAACTTACTGAGCTTGCATATTCAATTCAATTTGTATCATGCTTTGGTATGATAGCCTGAAATGTGTATTTAGTTGATGGAGCAGTAAATAGGATAAAGTTATTGAAAATTTTTGAGGCATGATAAGGGTAGATTGTGCATTTTTTATACAGACTGCAGCTGTACCATACATTTATGTATTTGTTCAACATGCATGGCATGTTTTTGCCTCTACCACAAAAGGGAACATTTCTGTGTAGTATCAATTTAGATGAGAAACCTTTGGCCAAAAGCTATAACCATCGGCAAAATAAGCGAACAAGCGCACTATTTTGCAAAGTCAGGTGTACAACAAGCAAATTAACAATTTTGTGCTCTATTCTGCAAAGGGAGGTGTACCCTTGACAAAATGTTCTCAATTATTTATGCAATTAACGAATTAAGCATCATTTTGTTTAGCAATTTATGAGATATACACAACAATTCATACAAATTTATGGGCTGGTACTTGTGCTCAAATTTCTTGTTTGACAGGCAAAATTGCTAAGGGTTGTATTTTTTTGATAGAGTAGAGATTAAGTATGGTTTCTATAAATAGAGTTTTACTTTTACATAGTTATTGCCAAAAACTGACTAAAATAATAATAAAATAATTGAGGTGAGAACATAGATTTGATGACAAAATCTGATGTTGTTTTCATAGGTTAACCTGTTAGTGGCATACCGACCAGGAGTGGGGGTGGGGGCAGGGGGGCCAAGTTGCCCCCTCTGGTTTGAAAAAGCGTGTCGATATGGACCAAAATATGCATTTTCATCCCTCTTTTACAGGAAATTCAACCAATTTCAGCCTAAATTTGGGCAAAATTAAAGTAAATTTGGCGATTTTCACGCACTAAGCGCGCATTTCGTCAAGTTCAGACTTAATTGGAGCAATTCACCGGCGACGACTTACAAATTTTTCCCCCTCTGGAGGGACGACTTGGAAATTTTGACCCCTCTGGATTGACTTCCGCGGTACGCCTGTAACCTGTACATTGTTTACATTAAAAATGTACAGCAAACTATGGAGATCAGCAAGTTTCAAGTCTTAAGCTGTGGTTGCTATGACAGTTTTTAGACAAATAAGTGTCTTTATTTTAAAAAGACACGGTGGCTATCTAGCATATTTCTTACTAAAGGGAATTCATATTTATCGTCTAAACGTACATAAGATATCATAGGTCGTGCCCAGGAAGCACCTGAGGTTTTAGGGTTTTCAAGACCTGAAAACGCCTTTCCTTGCGTACTTCTTCTGACACTTTATGATCCGCATTTGCATGAAAAAAAAATCAAATAAATATACCATGTTCCTCTTCTTTTTCTTCTTCTTTTCTCCTTCTCTTTTCCTCTTTTTTCTTACTCCCTTCCTCTTTTTTCTTTTTTTTTTTTTTTTTTTTTTTTTTTTTTTTTTTTTTTTTTTTTTTTTTTTTTTTTCCCCCCCCACCCCCCCCCCCCCCACTGGGTATGCCAGTGATATTGCTAGATGAGACCACAGTCAAGATGCTATCTTGAAGTTGGCGGGTCTCAAATTTGTTAACGGTAAGGACATAATAATCACAGATTTTATATTGCGGTTTTACCTGATGATTCAAAGCACCAGGCCATTATTATTACGCTGCCATCAGGAAATCACCACAATCATTTCGCTTCATTTAACCTTTTCGCACCCGAATTAATTTTAGGATTTCATTTTTGAACTGTCACCTAAAGACATGTCTAGATCTCTCAGCATAACAATTCATATGCATTCTCCATGCCAAAACGCCTTGCCTGAATTTGTATAGCACATTATAAACGTGAAAATTATACCAAACTTCATCTTTTGGATTGTTCCACATTTGAGATACCAAAAATGAAGGTGAAGTTGCACATAACTTCAGAGTATAGGGTTTTATTAAGAGGGCATGGTATGACAAATCTCAAACCGATACCGAAACTAACATTATTATAAATATCTGTGCACCAATATCTTTAGTATATTTTTACTAAATTATCGTTTTTGTTTGTATGTCATTTTTTGTCTTTTTGCATTTCTTTTCATTCAATCCAAAAATACACAGAAAGAAGGTAGATTGCTACTCGCCTGTTTCAAGCATGTGTAACTCTGGAACAGCTTCTTTCTCACTTTCTTAAATTGTAGTGCTCAATAATCAAGGAATCATATAAGCAGGTATTTTTTTAACAACACTATTGTAATATATTTCTAAAACAAGGCCAAATATTTAAAAGCAGCAAACAAATGTTTCTAGATTGATGTCTGCAGCTCATAAAACATTTTACACTCAATAGGTTACCTTTCACAAGTTTGAATGAATAATTTTAATGAAGTTCTCTAAATGGTTGGTTCTAGCAAAATCTGAAGGCAATATTAGATTCATTCGATAACATCAAGAATTGTGCGCGTTTATATGACTTTAATATGTACAAATAAAGGGTTGAGAATTTTGTAAGAAAAATGTAACAGACAAATACCCCCCTTAAAGGTCCATGGACACGGCTTAGTAGGCATTTCTTTTAATTTCCTTACATGTTCGTACCTCAACAGTATCCTGATCACTATCACAACACAGATTTTAAAGTGAAATCGGGAAGTGTTAAAAAATTTCAAGGATAAATATACCTCAATGGACAGGGCCTTCCTCCTGTTTCGCAACAAGCCGTCGCAAGATGCGATTGTCTTTGACCCGCGAAGTACTCAGAGTAACAAATACACACAACACCCCCCCGAAACGTGTACCAGCTATAACCAAAACAAAAACAACCATCGATGGATCGACGCCAGGCAAGGCCATGTGAAATTTAAAGAAGTTCACGCTTTTGTATAGTCACATGTACTGTGTCTAGAAATAACCCCAAAGGTATTTATCTTACTGAATTTCTTGAAGTTAATTCTCTCCTCTTTACAGGAGTGAGTCACGGTGGAGAAGAGTTTTAAAAATTTCCATAAAAACTTACCCCATTTTCTTATCACGCGCCCGGTGCAAGATTGCAATGGCAAATGCACGCGGAATTTACCATAATTTTTGGAAATCGTCATTTAACTATTGTTTTGAGCCAATAATTACTGTGTAGAGGTTTTGATAATATCTATTATTACATTTGATTTATTTTAATAAACTTTAAAATGAAAATTAACGTGCAAGAAATGAAACCATGATTTAAAAAATATTCCGACAGCTATTTCCTAAAAGTGGTCAACTTTTCTTTATTAGTTTTGAATGTTACGACCATGTCAATTTTAAAAATATAGACGTTGGTGATCCTATCATGTGATTTTCTTTTTGTTAGGGCCATGTTTTCTTGACATGAAATCAAGGTTCAATAGTAAGCCCTAGACAAGATATTCATGCTTTCCCCTAAGCACATACGCGACAAACACACAAAACAACAAACGAACAAAGGCGCACGCGCCGTTGTGCATTAACGTGCGTAGGCAGCGTATTATTTTACCATTATCAGCACACACGCGGCTTTAACCGCGCACTATAAAACCTGTGTCGTCACGCTAGAAGGATACTTTTACGTCCTAAATGCTTGATGTCAACTATCGGGGTCATGCAGCCAGCGCGATATCACTTTCGTTTTGGAATTTCTCTTCAAAGCTTCTCTGAAACCATGATTTATGCCCATTTTGTCAAATCATGGTTTCTCAAATACTGACTGCTTCATGCAGATTTTACATTGATGCCAATACACACTGTGAATAAAACCATTTGGAGGTATTATAAGTATGTTTTTCAGCATGTCCATGGACCTTAGATCTAAGGCTGTGCCCCATAGAAATCAATGGGCACAAGCATATTTTTATGAACATTTATTGACAGACTAGGTACGGGCAGACTCCCTGATAGAGCATGTCCCACTATTTTAAGAATTTGGTCACCCTGTAACCAGTCATGTCATTTGGGTTCAACTAGTCCACAACAATGCACACTGTTTTCATTTCAAAAAAAAAAAAGAGAAACAATCTTGTACCCACTGCACAGAACAGACAGTTTTAAAAAATAGTTTTGCCTCTTTCAAACAGGGTGCTGAATTCAATATGTTGGAAATGAAGCTACAGGATTTGGGCAAAAGTAACACTGACTAAAGCTTACGATAAAGGGTCCAAATTCCCCCTATTCTTATATCAGACAATATAACGTGAGTGCTGGACTAAGGCAATCCAACAGTTTGACTCGGAAGAAATAGTGAAAGACAAAGCAAATTATTTAAGTATTAAAAGGCTATGCAAAATGAGGAATTTGTAGTGCTTTTTAAGCCACCCTCTTTTTTTTTATCCCTTTGCAGACCCAGTTTGATCTTTTTTTAACCAATCTTTATATTTCTTATTATATTTTATATAGATTTTTTACTTACCTTATTTATTTATGTTACTTATTTTTTTTTATTTATTTATAGCTTATTATAACAGTCGGCATTGTGCCAGGCAGAACCCATAATGCTATATGCAGTCAATTTTAAGAGACACCTCTCCAGATTTTATGGGAAGATTTTGCATTTTATAATTCAGAGGAAACCAAGTCTCAAGAAAACCTACAAGGCTTGGGTATGGATTGGCAAACCAAATTCACATAATACAAACTGGCTTAACCGAGAATCGAACCCCGGCGCTTGGTGAAGGTTAGCACTCGACTGCTACAAAACCAACTCACCCTCCAAAATAATAAGGTGGCTATGCAAAATGAAAAATATATAATATAAATAATAGGAAGCACCTCAAAGAAACAACAACAGCTCAAATCCTCAACAATAAGAAATTTTTTGTAAAGAATTAAAACCTAATACGTGCATGGCTTCTTTTTTTGCTTGATGTGAGATGTGATTGCTAATGGATTAGCATAATTCGGAAATTGACAAATGTTTGTATGTTTTTTGTACTGTGCAAATCTGTACTTTCTGGTATAACCATAAGGGCTATTTCTATCTTATATTATGAACACATCTTTCATAGTTAAAGGTGCTTGTTTTGATCGCCTTTTACCTCCCCCATATAGTAACTAAATATGAAAGGGTTGGGGCCCGGTCAAAAGCTGGCCAGAGCACTAGGGACATTATAGACATAGGGTTTTGTAAAACAGCCCAAAACTAACAGTAACAGAGCATGCTTGGATTTTTCAGGAAAAAAATTTTTTACTACGGCATACATATGGTGTTTTTGGTGTAATTCACTTCTTGTGTGATTTAAAAAAAAAACTTGTTAAAAACAATGGGTGACACCTTTTTCTACAATTTCCTGTATCCCTTTAATATAACCATGAATTGTGCTTAGTTTCAATCCAAACAATACGCACAGAGCCTAGGTAATGATCACAAAATCACAGAGTTGGTCACATGATAAGATGATTAACTACCAAATTATCACCAAATAATCCACCACTATCAAATCAAAGCAGAATCAACAAGACGACAATACATGACCGCAACCAACCAAATAACACATACTGTACACTCAAAGATGAAATTTAACCCTGATCCCGTAACAACCCTCCTTTAGGGTAGGCAAACAAATTTCACCGATCGATATGCAATCTGTAAGATGTAGATTACCAATCGACATTGGCATGGAGTCTCCGCAGCATTGCAGAATTAGACATTTGATCCAGTCGTTCATGGGTGTAGGATTACCCGTCTGCTTTGTAAGTCAATAGTAACATGACAATACCCCCCCCATGCGTTGCGGTTTTTATAAGCGGAAATCAAATCCCCCTGGCGTGGTTCTCATAGCTCTCATTCCTTCTATTTTAACTCCACCACTGCCGTGCCGCGCTACACTTCTCGCTGTAACTGTGCAGTTCAGTATAAACCAGAACATAACAGCCCATAGTAATACAGCTGTTCAAGTCTGTAATCAACCGAAAGATAAAAGTGTGTGTGTTGAGATTGGTTGAAGTAACAGCAAACGTGGACTTCTAGCTACACTCCATCTAGGCCACTTAATTTGGCTCTCAACCGTGACACCGTAGGCTCCTATGTTTATGTTTTGATTGGGGAACAATCACCATTCCCGCAATGAAGACAATTGGATGATAATTAAGTCAGCGTCACAGACTGCATGTTCTGAAGGAATTTATTCAGGATTTATATTTTTGGTAACTTTTTTAAGGTCAGTTTAAGTTATTGGGAACTTGGTAAATGATGTCAAGTTACACTTTCTTTTTTTTATAGTGCTACGTTAGAGGCCGAGGTTTAGTAGGTGTCTAGGACATGATATCAAGCGGACATTTGCGACCTAAGAGCTATCAACTTTAGACTAAGCTGGCTGCACTTGCTAAAATTTAAACAGGCACCATTATTTGCTATGCTTTGCTAGCATTCACCTCACAACATATCAATGAAACCATATTTTTAGTGTTGCTGCTTTATGACCAATACAGTTTTAATTAATTGTTCCATTCAAGGTCATTTTTTTCCAAATTATGTTCATAACAAGATCATTTTCCCCTCAACATTTTTGCACTTGAAAAATGAAAACTGCTTCTAACATCACATTTTACATCTTTGTCCACTTTCCTAGTGCCTAATTTTCTATTGCAAATGAAGGAAAGGAGAGTGAAACTTTTCAAACTGTTAGAATTGGTATAGCAGTTGACTACATGTAGCAGAGGAATGAAGCGCAGCTCTGGAGGTTAATAGTTGCCTGTCATCTTATGCTCCATCAACATCCACACCCCGATGAAGATAGATCATATACAATAGACATATCTAGGCTTATTACTGTAACTAAACATTCCAAATGCAATATGGAAAAGTTGGGATAGAGAGAGGGTCATGTGGAGCAATTTTTGTTGCAGTAACCCACATGGTATATAATTTATAATAAATGATAACGTCTACCATAAAATATTGAAAGCCCATTATTAAAGTTTAGCACTGGTTTTTAGTTTGTGATATGGAAGGGAGAAACAGTACATGACAAATGATTAAAATAGGAAAGAAGAAAATGGAAAAACTAAAAGTTGTGTGACATATTTATTAATAAACATGTCAACTTTTTGCAATTTAGTAAATTTGTGACTATAATAAACATAAGTAGTAACCGATTAGTTTTCACTAGTTAATCTTCTACCTCCATAATAATAATGTACTAAATAAATGTAAACAAATTTAAAAAAATACAGCAAACAAAACAAATTTTCCTGACAAGGTGAAACTTGGAAACATGGTTAGTAACAACTTATTTCGATGACCTTTGAGCCTGAATGTGTCTTCAACTATTCGGAGGGTCCTAAGTGTTAAAGGAAATTGCAAGCAACTTTGCTTGATATTTGGAATCAGACATTTCAAATGAGAAGCATGCTTTACCACTTTACTCACCAAACATTCAATCACCTTATTTGAACCCCAGATGAACTTTTGACCTTATTTTGGTGGGAAATTGTTTGTGTTAATAATGTAACACATTTTCACACACCACATGTTATTAACTAAAACATATTAATTCTTTAAAAAAGGTATTGATTTCAAATTATGAAAATATTCTTTGAAAGATATAGTCTGGGACTGGCTTATGTCCCGATGTTCTTCACATCGTCATATATTACATTACTGTCCATTCAATAGCTTAACCCTCATTTTAAAAATTAAATGCTGACTCGAGATTTCCCGAGGAGGGCGCCCTCTTTTTCAAACAAATGTGTTTATTGCATATACATATGCTTGTCCCTATACTAAACACTGTGTGAATATAAGTCTCAAATCGATTATCGAAGTCCTTCATATAGAAAATCACAACTTTTGTTATAAAATTCCGGATCCCGGAATTTTTGTTATACACAGTATCTTGGCACGCAATATGTAACCTAAATTGTTTTCGCAGCCGGAAACGAAAATCCTATTCATCTCAACTTTGGAATTGAGCATTTTAGGTGACTATCTTTATTTCTAATTACTACTTTTAATTCATTACCAAAAAAATTATATTTAAATCTCTTGTATCGCCCTTTATATTAGAGACAGGGTATTGGTGTCCGGGAAAAAAGGAAAGAAAAGTTGGTATTCATCTAATTACCCAACAGATTTTTTGCAGGTGTGCATGCTTAAAAGATATGTTTTTCACAACCCAATACTATTTCATTTTCTTTCCTACTCTGCGATTTTTGGCCACATCGCAAGATATCGAACCAGCCGAATGTTTCGAATGAGCATAAACGTTTTTTCAAGAATGTTCCATTTAATAAGATAGGTGTGTAAAAATCTTCATCGTCGCTCTTTGACATTAGACATTAATCGATATCATGAACAATGTTTGTACTGTATTTTATTCCCGGGATTTTATTCCTGGGCAAACAACAATTGTATTAGAAACCAATTTACATTCTGATTATTGATGGTTGTGAAAAGGTTTATATAATTCTTTGATCTTCACTTACAGTTCTAGTATTCTATGGGCTTCACTGGTAATTATCGTTAAAAATGTTTCGCAGCATATTTATTGGAGGCCTTATAATAACCAACCAGTTTTATATTTATGTAACATAAATCTTTCTTGAAGACCACATTCTCGCAATCTCATATAGGCTTACCTCCATGCTATCTACTGAAGATAGCCAATATCAATATCGCCGCAAGACACTAATGGTATCTGATCTGGATAAACTTATTTTTTTGCACGTATGTTTTGGCCATCTACGACGATATGAAACAACATACACTCTCACAAAATCTTGGTTAAGTGACTAAACCTTCGCTTGCCAAGCTTTTTTTGTAACACACGGGTTATCAAGGGCGGGGGTTCCACTACCACTCCCCCTCGAGATTCGTTTAAAGCACCTGATGCTGATGATTTTGGATACATGATTAGCTATGGTCCTCCTCTTTTCCATTGATATCAAACAAGCACCATCATACCTAGTATGGCGTCACATGACGTCCATCAAGTCCGCGAGTCGGCAAAATTGGCATTTTCCACAGACATAGGCGGAATATCGGTATCAAATCCGCTTTACATTTGTAACGCAAGTTTATGAGGGTAATAATACAAATATGAAAAAATGAAATTTTTATAAATGTAAAAGAAACTGTATATTTTTTTACCTGTGTCCATTCACTTCCGAAATTCAAAGCTCATGTACTTCAGAAGGGCCCCCAGGGTTGTTAGCGATATTGATGCAGTTGGTATAATCGCACACTACACAAAAGATCGATAGTCCCTCCTACCTCGTATGTATATACCAAAGAACCACCTCATCACATGTCATTTTAATGCTACAGAACGTTGTGACAGATCATTTGCAACTTTGATGGAAAAGGTCACATTTCAATAGATTTGTCGGTAAAATTCCATCCTATGTTTTGAAATTTAAAAATCCTGTTGTAAATTTGGTGAATACAACTTTGCTTTTCACAATTTTTCCCCCCGACAACCTCTACCTTCCCTAATATTATTTAAAAAAAAAAAACCGAGGGCTAGCTACTTGAATGGACAGTAATATACATGTATGTTTGTACCTTCTATTTATGCACGGGGAAGAAAATATATGGAAATAAATAAATTGGGGTATGTATGTTATGTTGTTGTTATATCATGACTCATCCTAAGGACCCCTACCAAAAGATGATTATCCTTGATATTTACAAAATTTTCTTTCACGATTTTTCCCCCCGACACCTCTACCTTCTCTAATATTAATTTTAAAACCGAGGGGCTAAGCTAATTGAATGGACAGTAATATACATGTATTTTTGTTTACAGTCTATGTATGCACGTGGAAAGAAAATATATGGAAATAAATAAATTGGGATATGTATGTTATGTTGTTGTTATGTCATGACTCATCCTAAGGACCCCTACCAAAAGATGATTATCCCTGAGATTGGTTGATATTGAAGTTACTTTTCAAATGAAAACACTTTACATTTTACAATATTAAAAACAAAAAAAATACTCATTTGACCCCTAGATGACCCAAACCTGAAGTGTCAACTCATCTCAGGGCCCCATCCAAAGATTATCATCACAAAGTTTGGTTGATATTTAAGTCAAACTTCTCAAATCAGAAGCTTTGATATTTACCTTACCAAGACTGAACATACAGTCACCAAAATAAGCATACACACTTTGAATACACTATCACAATATCTCTTTACTTGACTTAAGGTATTGGCATCATGATTTAAATGGGCCGAAGAATTTCTTTAAAATTTGATATATAGTGCATTCATTTGTGCTGATAACAAATATGAAATAAAAAATATGGCTTACCGTATTCGTTTTTGAGAAAAAAGACTTTCAAAAAGTACATTTTTGCTCAAAATTTTACATTATTTACCATGCAACTCTATGGGAAAATGTGATGCACCGATACTAAAGTGCCCTAAAAAGATAGCAAAGGGGCCGATCGTTTTTCTGATTTCACATATGTTTAGGTCTAAGTTGCATACTTGAAAATACCTAAATAAAAAAATGGTGTCACCGTATTAGTTTTCCGTATTAGAAAATCGTTGAAAAAGGACATTTTTAAAGGAAAATTTACGTCTTCACTTGAGACGCTGCGTCTCGCGTTATTTTACGCCTATATGTCACGCAGCAAAACAAAAGATGGGTGCGTGAAAGGTGAGACGCGTAATTAATCAGGCACGTGCTTAGACAAGTCCTAGCAACATCTGAGTTCTACGCGATTTTACGAACGCTTTACAAATTCGCGTAAACGCATAGGAGGAAAATCGCTCATGAATTTTTGCGAAGCTAAAATCGCAAATGAATGCACGCTTGCTCATCTCCGAGTTTATTAAAGTCGGCTTGCGCGTACTCCTTAGAAACCAAATCATAATGCCAACACCTTAAGCCAGAGGGTTAAAAATATACAATGAATAAAAAAATTAAATACCTCACACACAAAACTCACACATGCATGCACATCCACACTTCATTCTAATAAATATAAGAGAATGATAAAACATTAAAGACTAAGAATATTAAATAAGCATAAAGCCAAAACGAGCTACAATACACTGACTACATAACCATTTGAATTGATTTGGTGCAATCAATAAGTTTATTTTGAGTATCAACCCCTGCCAACCTAATAGTTTTGACCAGATCCACACTTCATTCTAATAAATATAAGGGAATGATAAAACATTTAAGACTAAGAATATTAAATAAAGCATTAAGCCAAAACGAGCTACAAAACACTTGACTACACAACCATTTGAATTGATTTGGCGCAATCAATAAGTTTATTTTGAGTATCGACCCATGCCAACCTAATAGTTTTGACCACTCTCGATTACCTCTTGACCTCAGCAACCCACCAGCTGCCTGCCTCTGTGTGCCCTATAAACACAAATGCAGGCTAATTCTCATCTTCCCTACTCAACTCAAACAGTCGTCATCCCATTTGCATTTGTGATTTTTCCCTCTAATGAAATAGCAAATCAAGGATGAAATTTAATTTCTGTGTGAAATGAACAAAAGAGCACTAACTGATGGAGGTAAAAGTGAATTAAAAGGCAAATTGGGAAGCATAGTGTGTAACGCTCAGAGAGAAGTGCAACAAAATGGTACAGATGCTATGAAAGGAGCAAAAATGTAATTTGTCATTCAATTTGATAATACCGCAGGCTAAATTTAAAGTGGTAGTTAAAAATTTGAATTTGTCTGGAGAAGCAAACTTGTTTAATTTTCATCTTAAAAATTCTATCTTGACAGTACAAAATCTACTTTTTATCATAATCCTCATATTACTATTTATGGTGAGTTTATCCGTCTTCTCCAGTGGCTTCCACTGGAGATCTTACACTCATTGCCAATGCTACCCCCATCTCCTTTTTTTTTTTTTTTTTTTTTTTTTTTTTTTTTTTTTTTTTTTTTTTTTTTTTTTTTTTTTTTTTTTTTTTTTTTTTTTTTTTTTAATGCTACCCCCCCCCCCCCCCCCCCCCCATAGGATCTTCACCCCATTTATCTAATTGAAAGAATATAGTCACCAATAGTGACCCACTTGCAACTTTTCGGGCATATTCTGCAGTGATCACAAATACCAATAAGTTTTAGCATGAAATGTGGTTTCACGGTAATAAGTAAATGCAAACCTGAGAACAGCAAAATGTTAGTAATTTATCAAATATCAAAGTGCATCTATTACATTAGGTGTACCATATATGAGTTCATCCTGGTTTAATCATAGCAATTTGCCCACAAGCAGAAATTTATAACAAGAGCACCAATGTTACAGTAGCTAAGTAGCACTTCTTTTGCCTGGCAGCTTTATCTCTTAATGACCTTTGACAACTGAAAAATTACAAGTGAATCATTCTCCAACCAAAGTTTTTGTGCTGGTTTACATTATCAGGATTGATTTGTGGGATTGACAAAACCTAGTGAGTACTAGAAGGAATTGCACTGCTACGTTAGTGGCCAATGTTTAGGTAGGAGTCTAGGTGACATGACAATCAAGCAGACATTGAGACCTGTCCCATTTGAAAAACAGTGCATTCTCTAAAATGTAAAAAAATGATATTTTGCATGGTTATAAAGCTTTTATATACATTAGCCCTCACCGAAAATGATTAAACCCAAATTAGCATCCTTATGGGTAAACAGAATGATTTTATAATAAAATCACTCTGGAGTGATTTTATTCAGTAGCCTGAGGATCGTGTTAAACCAAGAAAACACACGCTGACATCTACTTTGTTTGACTGGTCAGTGACCTTTGTGGTTATGAGTATGGGTCTGTGCACAAACAAACCTCTCTATTGAAGCCTGTATAGAAGATTCTAGTGACAAGTCACCGACGCTAGTCACCGACGGCAATTCGCGCATGTGTAGTACATTCCTGACTGACCTAAGTTCAAATTCACCGCGTTGCAATATACACACAACCGAATCTGTGTGTACATTGTACGTGTCATACAAACACGGTTCCGCGCATATATTTATGACAGCAATCAATACTCCCATTGCATTTCCCAATTCAAACTTGGTTCCACTGCTGGAAAATAGCCATGCATATTTGCTATGTCACCTTAGTAAAAGTAAATGTCACCTTGCAATGATGACACTGTGGGTTCAGGAATGATCTAAGTAATACCGTCACAGATAGTACATCTCACTAGTCACATTGTATCGCGCATAATCTACGATTATTTAGGAGTACTTTTTCAACCCTCAATTTCCGGGATTGACTCATGGCGCAACGTTACTAACACAAAACAACCCCAACACTCAACAACGGAAAGTCTTACTTAAATTCTGTTTTCAGCTTCCGATACCAGATTTTCCCATTATCATTGCGCATATAATTTTGACCACCTGAGGTCTCTCGAACGTCATGAACACACATTTCAGAATTTACGAAATCTCCCCAAGCTGTATCACAAATATGACGTCACCATTCAGTAATGAGAGTAATGAGCGGCGCTCTTCATTTGTAATTGTATACGAAGACTGTTCGTGCTGTGATATTCATGCAAATAAACACATTTCTTGATTTAAAGGTGCAACGAGAGATTTTGAGGCACCTAAATATTGTGTCATAACTAGTAATTTCATATAGATTAGACACTCAATAGATTTCTTACCTTGTATTTAGTTACAGAAATGTCTTAAAAGAGAGAAAAAAGGTGATTTTGATTTGCTAATATTTTAATATAAAACATAGGCTGAATTTTGTATTTGCTCCTATACGAAATTAGATTTTTCAAAATTTGTGTACCTAGACTATCATTTGAGAGCAAATTGTAGAAATTTCATATTTTGTTGAAAATGTGCCAGTGCTGCTTTAATATCTACCAGTGAACAAAGCCAACTTCGTGCATAAATGTACATGTAGAATGGTCCTGTGCAAGGAGATGACCTGATTTAAGTCTATAATTTTTCATCTTGACAGAATTGCCTTTATCCCAAAACCCGAATGTATAGTTTCACACCGATATTTCAACTCATTTGAAGTGATTTTGTAATTTTTTTTTTTTTTTTTTTTTTAGTTACAGAAATGTCTTAAAAGAGAGAAAAAAGGTGATTTTGATTTGCTAATATTTTAATATAAAACATAGGCTGAATTTTGTATTTGCTCCTATACGAAATTAGATTTTTCAAAATTTGTGTACCAAAGAAACATTTCTCAGCTTAATCCTTTCAGATGGGACATTTTTAATGGAAAGCTTTACATCAGGGCAAAAATCAGTACTTTCGAAGTTACGACAGTTCCATAAATTAAACTAAAATTATCCAAATTCACTGGATGTCTTTAGTCTCATGTAAAGGCTCCTATGTGTTTATGGTATGGTATTTTTGTACATAAAATATATCTGTATTCTTCCACGGTCCTAGACTATCATTTGAGAGCAAATTGTAGAAATTTCATATTTTGTTGAAAATGTGCCAGTGCTGCTTTAATATCTACCAGTGAACAAAGCCAACTTCGTGCATAAATGTACATGTAGAATGGTCCTGTGCAAGAAGGAGATGACCTGATTTAAGTCTATAATTTTTCATCTTTGACAGAATGGCTCTTATCCTCATAAACCCAAATTTATAGTTTCTACACTGATTTTCAACTCATTTGCAGTGATTTTGTAATTCATCATGAGTACCGCGCCCCTGTAAAATTAACATTGGTCAACCAAATGGGGGACATGTTCACTTATAACATCCAAACCAACATCTTTTAGCCCAAACATAAGATTTCACGAAGTAAATGAGAAAAATAGTTTTCTTTCTTCAGTACCAAAATTGACTACTTCTGTAAATGCTGGGTCACCAGGGACGAGGCTATTAGCGATCGGACCATGGACCTTTAAAGGCAAACTTTTTAATGGCCCAAATTTGCCCAATGACGCTGTATAAATTAGTGAAAGTTTTCCACTACTGCAAAAAAAAATTGCTAAATAGATATCATGGGCTGCAATCAAACTACTGCGCCATCTGATCTGATTCACCACAAAAGGGTAATAAGGCAAACTCATTTCATGAAACAATATACTTTCACTCCATGAAAGCAATTATTAATATGTCCGTCATGTTCAAGCAAATCTAAAGTGGCCTTTAAGGTTAGAATTTACAGAGAATACATATAAGAGATTATGGTCACAATATAATAGCACTTAGTCTGATGTATTGGCATTCAACCAATTGAAGTCATAGAGGCACGAGAGCTAGCGCGGAGCTATTTATACCCTACCATTGAGAAAACTTCTCCCTCCAAGTCAAGCCTGCATTGCGTATTCACTTTCCAATGGGTCACAGCACTTCAATATCGCTGTCTGTGTAGAATTTATAGGTGTTAATATGTTTAAGTCATGATGGTATTTGTCAGATGGAGAATAATATTGGGGGATGGGTGTGGGGATGGAGTAGGAGGAGAAAAAGGACGGGCAAATCCTGGTGGGCATAACGAGATCACTCTGGCGGTACTTTACACAAGACTTGAAGATATTCAATTTTCACAACTTTCAACAAGAATATTATCCCGACGCTTGCAGGTAAAAGGTGATGACAATTAAAGAGGCCTGCGGAATTGAAACTTAGTAGCGTTGGATCAATGTTGAATATTTGTTCACTTGTCTCCCATTATAAACTAACATGAGATATATGTTTTAAGTTAGTTTTTAATTATTGATAGTACATAGTTGAACACTTTTTTGTTGTTAATTATCTTAGAAAACTTATTTTTTAAGTATTATAGAGTTGGCAGTTAATCGGCTAACATATAGGCGTTTTTACTATTGAGCAATACCGGTATTTTTACCGGTGAAATATTTCCCCGTTAAATAGTGTACGATAGCAGAGAAAAAAAATAAAAAATTTTTTTGTTTCTAAAGCTTGAGCAAGCCTTTGGGGAAATAGCCGACTTCAGTGACGTCTGCAAGTGAAATTTCCGGGTAGAGATCATTCTACTACAGGCACGGTCAATATTGCAATGCATTGTGGATTGACCCCGTTCCGGGAATGATAGCTACATTTCTGTAATATTACGTTGTTGATCACACTATTTTCGCACGCAAAATCTGACGTCTAGTTAGGCGAGTTAGGCGTATTTTAATGGCATTTTTCGTTACAGTTGTTTCGGGCTTCTCCATATCAACCTATGTGTTGTTGATCTAAATTGTAGCCGCTGCTGCTGCTTCAGTGACCCCAGCCAATTTCCGGTTTCTCTCTACTGCATGCGCACTAATGCGGAGGCTGGATCTTTTTCTATTGACGTGATCCGGTATGTTTTTGGTAAAAATCCTTCCAAACAAGGATGGTTGCCATAGAGAATTTCCCCAGTAAAAGTAGCAAACACCAGAGATGTCATTTTCTAATTAACCAGTAAAATCCTTTACCTGGGTTGATCCAGAAAATATTGCTCAATAAAAGAAGGCCTATTGTTTAAAAAACAACTGTGGATGCAACTTTAATCAAGCTATATCACACCTGTACAAATCCAAACCAACTCACCCAATTGGGGGTGTAAATGGTGTACGGACCTGTATTAACAGGAACAGAGCGTCCATCTCTCTTTCGAAGCTATAATAAAAATATGCTGGTAGGGAGATCACCATACTTTCACATTGATCTGTTACCATCCCAACATTGACTAATGCCAGTACCCCTTTATACTGGGCTTAGAAAGTAATTAAGGTAAGGTGCCTTGCTCAAGGGCACAATAATGACTGGCAGGACTCAAACTCACCAGGCTTTGCAGGCCTGTATGCAGGGAGGGGGGGGGGGTGTCAGGGTGGCAAGTCACAACCCACCCCCACCCCTAAATTCTCCACAAAAGGTCCACTTTTTGTTCAGTTTTTTAATTTTTTGATAAAAGGGTCAAATTAGATAATTTTGGGTTCATCCTCTATGTAAGTCCTCATGAAATTAGCCTAGGATGAATCTTTCCATAAAGGATCAAAGGATTACAAGGATTGCAAGCTTTATTCCGTAAAAGAGTCTTTCTCTAGTCTAACTCATGAATATCTTACAAACTCAAGGTAAGACCGATTTTGACAAGAAATTCACTTTGGTGATTAAATGTTCAAAAGTCCCCCCAAAAGGAGGTTTTTTAGTGTGGGGTTAGTCGCACATTTTTAAGCAAAAAGTCCACTTTTCGAAAATAAAGGTCCACTTATTTTGAAGTTCCCGCACACCAAATAAATCTGTTGTATCGGCTCGTTGCTACTGCACCTTGGCATGTAGGTCTAGTGCTTTAATAAATCGCATCTGGACACATGTGGTCCAGCTACCTGGGAACGGTGCACCATGTGCTTGCACTCAATACTGATGAACTTTTTTTTTTGGGATGCCTACACCACTTTTGGAGCCGGTTGAAATTTTCCAGAAACCTGCTCAGCCTGGCAGTTCACCATTTTGGGTTTTCAGCAGGGTTCTCCCGAATTAGGACAAATTTATAGTTAATTAATCCACCGTTGGTTGAGGATTTGGATGTGGAATACTTTTGTCAAATTCAAAGAGTTAGACGCACACAAAAGTGCAGTTGCAAAGTTCGAGTTGACACAGATAAATGTACACTTCAATCCGACTTTTATTGATTTGCCGAACTCCGAGCTCAAAATATATCTTTTCCAGATTCAAACTTTATTGGATGTTGCCAAAAAGTATTCCACATCAAATCTTCAATTTGGAATGTTGGAGTAAAATCAGCCCTGAAATTGATGATTACATGCTTTATTCTTTAAGCTGCTTAATTACTCCAGGGAAGTGTGTCTACTTCAGGCTAACACACTGTCTGCGTACATTAAGAAAAACATAGTGAATTTTGCATGCATCCAAGCACAAAATCTTTCAGTATGGTCAATTAATATTAGTCATGTGTATATTTGTACCACAGCAGCTACTTTAAAAAACACAAGAGGAGATTAAAAGTGGAAAACAGACATGGTTTTTTTTGGGGGGGGTCGGGACTTGAAAAAAAAGGGGACTTTTGTTTGAAATGTGGACCTAACCTCCTAAAATCCTCCTTCTTGACATTTGATACATCTCATCACCAAAAAATAAATCGGTCCTCGGATCGCACGCGTCGCCTGCCGTCAGTAACAGTTTGTGAATGATAGGCCTCACATGTCCTTTGACTGATATGTGACCGTTTACCTCAAACAAATGAGGGATTGCATGTAAACTCCATAAACCAAGCTGGGTTCCAATTGCATTTCAACTTTTCAAATGAGTTCACAGTCTAATTTTCAGCTATGTTACAAACTTGACCTCACATGACTTTGACCTTGGTATGTGACCTTTGACCTCATCAACAAATGGGGATGTCTGTGCACCTGTGCCCCAAATTTGGTTTTTACAATTTAAATCCACAAAAGTATGTGGGATATTACAGGCAAATGATAACTCTTCACAAACAGACACAAAACAAACAGACAACGACATACAGTGGAACAAGTCATCCTAGTGATTCTGCCCTAAGGCAGCGACACAAAAAAGGACTTTATTGTCAAATTTTTCTATATTTTGGACCTTAGTATAACAAAAAAATCCAGAAAAGAGTGGACCTTTTGTCACTTTTTGTGGAATTATGGGGTATGTGCACCCCATGCATTACGGCCAAATGTCTTTAATGTGATTTCAACTTAAGTCTTCAGGGGTAGAATTTGTGAGAGTACAAGAGGCTATTTGGATTCTATAGGTGGAGTTGGCGAGAGTCTTTTTGATCCCTATATCAAGTTCATGTTGAAACTTTTAGCAATTTACGAGACTTACTGGCTTTGTGGATTCATTTGCGAGATGCCTTGCAAGAGTTGACTCTTGTGAAATTTTAGCCCGAAGTCTTTGAATTGGAAAAAAATATGGGGAGGGGTATATCAAAATTATAGGGTTATGGTACAAAAAGTTTTGTACTGTAAAAAGTGGCCCCCCTCAAGGTCCAAAATGATGCCTAGGTTGAGACCAAATTGATATGGCTAAGAGAATACATATTAATCAAGATTATAGCTGCAATCAGAAGCAGGCCATTCCTATTAGGCAAGTATTTTTCATTACAGAGCCCAGAATGGGTTTCTTTCAACAAAGGAGTAGACCATCCATTAAGATTGGTCCAATTATGCATTGATAAAAAGGACCCCCTTGATCATCGAATGAATAGCTACGGTAAAGAGCTTATTGGCTCTTAAAATACATGATAGTTATTGATAGTTACTTTAGATATCTTTTATGATCTTATAGCTATTTATTTTTAGATTGATAATTTGAACATATTTAGCTCCCATCAGCTACTCAAAATGGTTACCTTTTAAAATCAAATTGGGGTTCTTCCAAGGTACATGCATATCAATAACCTGCACACCTGCTCATGGGTGCTTTCGCTCAGAAGAGCTGTTAATAGACTGTGAACCCCTATTACCCTTTCACACTATCTTCCCCTATCAAGTTCTATGCCCACAAGCAATCAAATGCATCAATATTTCCAATATTGCCCAGACTTAAGTCTATACCGTAATCCCTATACACCTAACATCACCTCAGGAACTGCATATCTCGACCTTATTAACAACTCGTAAATAAATGGTGATATATCAAGCAGAATATTAATCATAATTAAGGAATTTTAAAGTTTTTTGTTTAAAGCCTCATAATTTCTTTTTCTTTCTATCTTGATGGTGAATCACTTCAAAATATCATAAGGACTAGATTTTTAAAACAATCTGCGCAAGTTAAAACTTGCAAGATCCCCCCGGCAGGGAGCAAATTCTTGCATATTAATTAAGCTCATTAACATACCTATTTGCATATTTTAATGAAACAACATTTAAAAATTGAGAACCCTTCAAACCTACTCCTTCCACCAAGTTAAAACATTATGTCCTGTCCTTATGGAACTCCAGATATTGTCAGTTGCATTTAAATTTAAAGGAATGCCCCCTTTAAATTGCATTCATTTGCATACATAAACCGCCTATATCATACACTTACCATTTGCCAAAAAGATGCATGCCATGATAGGTAGGCCTTCTTGCAGGGAAGGAATTTTGTGTATCTGATGTACCGTTTTTCAAAGATACAGCACAACCGTCAACCTAACCAAAATGGAACACAAACACACACAGATGGCGTACCAGCGGGGGGCAGGGTGGTCTCGCTTCAGGATCGCTCCCCCCCCCCCCGCTAAGCCCTCCAAATCCACTGACCGTTTGTACAGTGCCTAGGGAGAAGGACACCAAAGTTGCCCACTCAGAAAAGGACTCGGCCACTCTTCTTCCCACATTTGCAAAGGTCGGGTTACGCCGCTGCTGGCAAAAAGAAGCCAGAAAGACACAAAGGGGGGGTCGTTCACAAGAGGGGGAAACAACCCCCCCCCACAAAAAAAAGAGACAAAGAAAAGAAAAAAGCTTGGCCAGAAAGAAAGGAAGAAAAACCGAGTGATTTTGGGCAAAAATTTGGCGATTTGGGCCAAAAATCACCAAATTTTGGGGAAAAATCAGCAACTTTTTGGCCAAAATTGGTTGAAAAAATCTCCAAATATTTGATCACTTTGCCCCACAGGAATTTCCACATTGCCCTCCCAAAAATGTACTTTGCCCTCCGTTTCCCCCCCCCCCCCAAAAAAAAAAGAGGTCTGGTGCCCCCACTGCACAGAAGGAATCTGCTGTCTCAAAATCCCCCATGCCCTTTTAGGCCCGGGGAAATAAAACTAAAGCTAAAAATATGAGATATGAACATTAAAACAAAATTTTGTTGATGAAATTGACTCTTGAGATATTTTGCTTCATTTACAACACTGAAAGCGCTTGTCTTATATCACATTTTAACATAATTTAATATCCTACATAAAATGAATTGCAATAAAATTTAAATTTATTCCGCATTGAGTTTGTTTTTTTAATAAAGATGGGGTAGTGATATTTATTTTATCACAACCCAAAGAGGACTGTTAGACAAGATCAATCATAAAGATATGTCAGTTCTGAGAATGATTAATTTTGTATTTGACAAGTCACATACCAACCATAATTACAACTTTTTCTGCCCTCCTCTCTATTATTGTACAACTTATTCGTGTCTTCAGCTATCTTGCCTGAGGCCAAACTTTTTAAGAATATGAAATACAAACCAGGCAGATCAATATGTAATAATGGAAGGATGGAGGAATAAAGAATATTCAATGCAAAGAAGAGGGAGAGATCGGTTTAAATGGGGAAAAGTTGGAGTTGAATGTTCAATGAAAGAAACATGTAGGTTTTAAACACATGAACAACCTTGAGAATTTATATTTTTTATAGGATATACAATTAAGCTAATTTATAGAGATCTATCTGGTGTAAGGAGGGATGATGAGCATGTTTTAAGAGACGCAAGAACATTTCCAGAAGTGAAACACCCCAATTTTTTTAACCCAGGGTTTTGGAAACACTGAATAAGTTCATCTGGATGTTGTAGAGGGATTGTAGTAGTTCATACTGTCAAATCCAAGAAATATGTGAAGATGTACTCACATTTTATGATGTTTTCACTGCTACTTCTAGCAGCTTCCGCAGACTGGCAACCAAATCCACTCATCACAGCTCCTTTTAATTTTTTTTTTTAAAGGGTTTTGGAATATTTTGAATGCTACCAATGTATTAAGCCACACCTGAAGTGAATAAGCCGAATACGAAATCTTACGTAATAAGATTGATTTAGTATTTTCTGCTAGTGTAACAACAGAAAATCAAAGTGCACAACTGAAGATTACAAGGTTGTGGGTTCAACCTGCGTCAGAGCAAGCTGTTGGTCCATGGGCCAGGGAATTATTAAAGCATATTAGCACATTCTTGAAGGGCGCCCCCAATTTTTAAAAAATTGGAGATTTTTAAAGGTTGATTGGTAAACTGGCACGAACACTATACGTGAATGGTTAAGCCGAAAATGTCTATGTGTCACAAAAACGAAGGAATTTTGTACAGAATAATTATTATAGGGATCCCCGATACTAATTCAACGGCTGCTGGAAACGGCCTGTCCAATGTGAAATAGCCGGGAAATGCCCCATGTACGTGTCTACGCTCATCCATAGTTGTTTAATAGTTCGGGCAAAGGGTCAAGTTAAGGTTATTTCTCGAGGGTGGTAACTATTTCGCATGGACGGAGATAAAAGTAGCATTTCCAGCTCTGCCGTTAAGTCCAATCTGGATCCCAATTCTAATTACAAAATCGCTTTATTTGTGATTAAATAACGAATTTTTTAGCATTCTCGTTCGCAGGCTAGTTTCCTAGACAATTACCAACGTAACTGATGCAAAAATATTCAATTGGGGGCGCTCTTCAAAAAAGTGCCAATATTGCGTTAACCTTTTATCAGTGATCGAAAGTATAAATACATTTCCAAATGAAGCATTCCCATGCACGTGATTTCAGACTTGATATGTGATTATTCCCCACCAAAACAGTGGCTATAATACAAAGGCATTGAAGGTGTCCAGCCCGATTACAACTAATAATTTTCCTTGTTTCATAAGAAAGGCAACTGTCAAACAAATAAAGCTTAAATTCTTAAAGCAGATGAGGTGTTATACAAGATTCAAAGATAAAAATATCTCAGTCTGTGAGGTGAGTGGCAATTGAGATTAAATAAGGATAGTGCCCCTTTAATAACATATAAATACTGTAGCTGTCTGTGGACAAAGAAAATTAACCTGGATTAGGTGGGTATAGTGGTTTTTGCAGCAAGTTCAGGGGAGGGAATTAAAAATATGAGGCCCATGCAATGGTGGGAAGACTTTTCGCAGCATTTATAGTGCAGTGTTTAGATAAATGTGAAATGTCAGATGGTAAATGACCTTGTAGATTTTACCATGTCATTAACATATTAGTCATGAAATGGAAGGTTTTTTGTTTTGCTGACTGAAAAATCTTCATTTTAACATTTGTGAAGATTCCACACAGTCAAAAAAAATCCCAACAATTTAAAAATTGAATAAAGACAAAAAACGGTTTCATGCGACAGCCAGGCCGGATCCCATAGAGGAGCGAGTCTCGAAAGGCCTCGCCGGAGACTCTCAGCGTGGGTGCACTTTGATGTGCAAAAAAACTCCCGACAATTTAAACATTAATACAAGACCTGTGAGTGGGGTTTTGAAAAATGCTGAAATGTGGTACAGGTTAAAAAAAACAGGCTGAACATGAAAGAAAACAGCTTAAATTTTGACTCTTTGAAAGCATAAAATGATGAAATCAGGCATAAATTGCTGAACTCTCACAGGGCCTGATAATATTGACAGCCCAATTACCAAACTCAAAGCTAAATGCAAAGTTAAATTGCTGATGGTAATGGATGGACAGAAAGAAACGAAAAGAAAGTGATTGAGGCAGATGAGGAATGAACATGCCAATACTTTGCATATGATCAGAATTTTTACTTCACAATCTGAAAAATAATAGATTAACCAGAGATGGATTCTTTTTGTATAAGATAATGTTATTTGTCTAATGGCTAGGTATGTTGGTTATCTGCAGCTATTCATCATGGGTTCAAGAGTGGTAGTGCTGGCCGGTTTATTGGAATTGCTACTAGTTAATGCTTTAGTAAGTCAATCACCTCAATTGAATTCTACAAAAAAAAATAATTGAGTTCTCTGTTTATAAAGTCGAAGGTCACGTTTTAGCTTATACAGGGTTAAAATATTAAGGCTTTTCACACTGAGCAGAGGATCAGCCGTTTTCTAAATACTGGATGCACATGCTCAAAAATTTAACGCCTTAGTTATGAAGTTAAAAGATTTTCAAAGAGGATTAATGAGCGGCGATTTTCACGAGAATAATAGTACTTCTTTTGAAGCATTAAGACCGTGGTTGTCATGACTTATACCTAATTTCAGCATGTGGCTGAAATGGAACATTTTTTTCTATATTTGATCCCTGTATACGCTTCAAAATTGACCTTTTTTATTTTTTTTATTATTTCATTTAAGAATTTCGATTTAAAAATTCATATTCAGAACCCTTCAAACCATAGCCAACAATTGGTTATTTGCATCAAAATTGACCATTTAACATTTGACCTAGACGCTATTTCCCGGGTGGCTTTCATGCCCCTATATTGCTTAAGCTACCCCTTGATAGAATTGTGTGTATGTCATAGTGTTCCCTGGTATAAAGGACCCTTGCCCCTCCAGTGATCCGTCCCAAATGCCTGGCAACCAACACTAAAAAAAAATTCGGACTATCCTTATCATGAATCCATAATTTCTTTTTGTTTCCAGTTCACATCTAAGCTATCTCCATTTACTGTAGCTACATCGGTGGCCATTGTGATAGTAGAGTAACTCTAGTTGCCATGGTATTTGACAAGATTGTCATCCAAAAACAAGAGGAGGAGGAAAAGCATAAGTAACAGGTACTTAGCTGAAGTATACTCTAGCCCACAATCATGGTACAGTACCTTAAGTCTTCGATTCGCCTCAGTGGTTCTATTAATTATGTTTGAGCATTTCCATAAATTCATTAATTAAATTATTACAAAACAATGATATTGCCAGCTCAGATTGCATAGCTTGCATCGATAGAGCTGGTCTTTACGATCTGTAGGTCATGCGTTCGAGCCCTGCTACAGGAACAAAATTGTAATTGTTATTTTGAGTCAGGATTGAAATTGAATAATAATAAAGATGCCCTATGAGTTATCACCCAGCGGTGGTCCTGGACCAGCATTGTGGGCAAAACTTGTTATTGTCAAAAGTTGACTTTTACATGAAGTTGCATTTTAAAATATTGCTTTTAAAGTAATATTTATTATAAATAATTAAACTAATAACAGGCAAGAAATTGAAATACTAATTAGATCAATCAGTGGCCCCATCTATAAATTTCAGAATTTAAAGTGGTCTATTTAAAAAGAAGTGACACATAATAATTGATGATGAACAACATGGGAAAAACAATTACTTTTGTTTAACCAAGTTTTATCAGGCATTAGCTGAAAATGTTAGAGTACACAGTTCTGTTTGCAATAAAATGTGCTATAAAGTGATTTTCATTTTATAATGAGTTTGTTTGAAAATGCCACATTTGATTTTTATGTGTAAAAAATAGAATATATTGAGGAGAAATTATTAACTCTTATTACACAAATGTGTCTCATACACCTTCATCATAAAATCTGATACAGGGACGGCAACAGAAAGTGCAGACACTATTAAAGTAATGTAGTACTAGGATTAAACGTAGTTTAGTATATTTATTTCAAATCAAAATACGACCGATCAAATAGTACAAGGCTGTGGTTGGATGACGAAGAGCTAATCAGTAGGCAATCATAACAAGTAATGAACTAGGCTTTTTTATTACTATATTAAATTCTGAAAAAAATTAGGTCGGTTTTATCCAGAATAGCCACCTAGGGATATATGTGGTTCTTACTTGGCTTTTACAAACAGGCAAAATATTAACAATTGGTCTATTTGTGTGGTCTAACATATTACCATCAAAATAAGAGCTTTGTTCAGATTAACAGTAATACTTATGTTGGAGCAAAAGTTGCAAGCATATTTATTATGGTTTAAAAAACACTCATACAGTTTAGGCTACAATTTAGACCGACAAATGGGGACTTTATATTAGCTACCTATTGAAAAAAGGAAAAAATGTATTCCAGTTGGAATAATTTTGTGTATTGAGACGCACGGAATCAGATATTGAATTATGATACAACAAACTGTGCGCATTTATCAGGGCCATAGCTTACGCTATCAATCCTATCAAAACATTCATGCATATCATTTGACCCACTATGTAGCCATACTGTATTAAGTACCCACTAACAAAATTTTGGTGGAATATAATTGATTAACAAACCAAAGTGGTAATGCGACATGGTGGTAAGTGAACTACCTATAACCTATTTCACCCCATCGTTTGGATTTAGACAAATTTGATAAAAATCAGAGAAGTATGGGTTATCCAAATTCAATCACTGAAATCCATGTTGTTTATTTGGTCTACTAATTATGTTCCATGTAATTTATTTAAGGATCTTTAATGTTAAATTTCAATTTAGATTATAAGTAACAGGGTCTGTAAACATATCCATAATGAGCCTATGTAGTTTTAGAATGTAATGACACCTCAACACAATTGTATTAGAAGTAAAGGTATAACAAATGTCTTCAAAATAAGACAGTGGGAAAATCAGCACAAATGGAAGCGGGTATTCTTTACATACTGGTGCAATGGTATTGAAATAAGTTTACTCTAGGCATGAAGAGTTCCTTTCTGAGGGAGGCAACAGTATCTGCCAATATTTGAATAAGTGATCACCAGAATCCTCTGGACAAGTTCAACGTCTTAATGGTGAGGTATTTAGATCAAACCCCTCTCGTTATCTCTCTCTTTATTTAAATTATCGGTTCAGTGGCTCTGCATTTCTTACCAATGTTACATAATTTGGTATTTGAAAAGAGAAGAGAGAAAAAGATCTCCATGCTTGGAGGAATTTTGATTCCCAACAAGCTCTGTTAATGCTACTTGATTCATTTACTTCAGGCCTCAAGCTGAAGATGTTTTTATTAAGTCTGTACAGAGAGATTTGTGTCTCAGATAATTGGATCTAGTTTATTCTGCCCTACAAACCCATTAGCCTAATATAGCTCACCAGGCATCCAATGAGTAGGATTTAGGATATATCCCCCTCACATTTTGTTGTTTACCTGTGTGAAAAGAGAATCCGCTCTCTCCTGTGTGACTGCTTGAGCACCTGCGTAAGTCTTGCACACAAGTTCACGCAATTAGCCTTAATGCATTGCTAACATTTGAATTGGAGCAAATACAATTTATCTCCCCAAAGCATCTGGGCCAATGGTTTGCTAAGAATCTGTTGCTAAGTGTATGGTTACGGATGTTTGGATTTTGTGCTTTTCAGATTGGAAGACCGCTTTTCTGGCTCACTTGTCCGATATCTAACAGGAAATAAGCATAGAAGATACAGATTGTAATTACTAATCACACTCCATAGCCAACTCATCATAATAGGAACTACAGTCCTTTTAGAGGAAATTCTTTGAATTAGAGAAATAAATTTACAACCTGATCATATCTTAAATGGCTTTAAGGGACCAGCAACATCATTACTCAAATAGAAGAATGAAGCCGTAGGAGTTCTTCACACAAAAATGTGGGGACCACTGGTCTCTGTTCGCCAGTTAAGACAAGGCCAGGTTTAAAAATCATACATTTATTCTCTATTTTTATTAAAACATAATTCAAGGTCATCTTTAACCAATTTTCTGATCATTATGGCTTAAGTACAAGACGACAAGAATACCATCACCCAATAAAAAATATCAAACAACTTTTGAACTCAACAAAATACACACAGCCACGAATATATATTATTCCAAAAATAATGTTCGATATGCCCAGTCTAAATTGGTTAATTTAGACTGGACAGAAACCAATGAACTTTAGGACATTTTCACATCTGTTTAAGAATGAGATCTAAAATTGGTCAGTTTGTTTCAAGAAACATTTCACAACTTTGGAGTATACAAAAAATAGTTAGTAGTATTCAAGAATCAAGATCACAGAAATAACATTGCTGCTCATGTGCTTGGTTTGGTACCAGAGGGTATTTTGAATCCATCCCATAATGCATTGCAATGTGCCTATACTGTACTGTACTAAACACATGTCAGTACTTAGGGATAAAAAGTGTTCCAAATGTTAAAAAACCACTGGACATTTCATAATCATGCTAAAAATTCCCCAATTACTAATGCTTTGTGGGCTAAAATGAGCATAAAAGTCTGGGTTTTTATGTGGTGAGAATAGGATATTTGTGAGATCACATGACCCTATTGAGGTGAAATCTCCCAAAACTGGTGCATTGTGGAATTGACTCAATACACTTTGGTTTGGTACATACTAAGCTAGAACATAGAAATGGCTTTTGACAGCTTGTGTGTCTTTCTCCAGCTGACACTTAGGAGACACAAACACAGATATGGTTGGTAAACTTGAATGCAAGCCAAAATATAGGTTATCTAATCACAGCCTGAACATAGTTCAAGAAGTTTCAAGAAGCAACTCAGGGCCTTGTAATTAAAGCTACCTTCAGATTTGAAATAGGATGACCTTGAAGTGACTTGTGTATCTTTCATCAATTTGCTATTTCAAGCCTAGCCTGTGCTACGTGTCTTCTGGCATGTGCATGTATACACATGCCAAACACATACCTAAACATGTGTACTATTACTTAAAGAACTAATTGGTGACGCCGATGACTATGACAATGTAATTAAAATTAGTTGCTACATGACATTTTTTTCACATTATGCACGGGGCTATGGAAAAATGTTTTATTGCAAAAAGTTGGGTCTGTTTTTTAGCCATTGGAAAATGTTAATTGTCTACCTTGTTAAACCTTTTTGGCAATTGGTGATGTCAAAGGTCATGATCATACAGAGATAAAAAAATCAAAATGCTCATATCAAGTTAAAGATCTACACCAAATTATACATCTAATTACAAGGATTTTAAAAAAATGTTTAGTTACGTATCGCTGTGATGGTTGATTATTTAGTTACAAGATCAAATAATATAAGGTTGTGTATTAGTTTGGTCACTTAAAAGGCAGAGGTCAATGAATATTATGGTTTGACAGTATACAAATACTACATGGTTAGAGGGAAATAGGGCACACTATTTTCCCGAGGTACTGGCTACAGGCCTATCACCCCGAAACCGAAGAGTGATAGGCCCGTAGCCAGTACCAAGGGGAAATAGTGTGCCCTATTTTCCAATATAAACCATGTAGTATTTGTTTTATTACACCTCACTGTGACTCTGGGGACGAGGTTGTAGGGAAACAGTTCAATCTATTTCCCTAGGGAAATAGCACGCGTAATAGGAATCAGCCAATGAAATAACATGATTTTGTTCATGAATATTCATGAGGTGTAATAATATTTGATCCTTTCTGGCTCTTCTCCAAAAATAATTCGTACCTATGGCAAACATGTGTCTAACATGATTGGGCAATTTCGACATTTTGACCACAGTAAGATCTTTTTTACCTTTGACATCATACCAAGGGATGTATGGAATTGCCAGAGAATTGAACAATGTAGGTATGTCACCCCACAGATAAAGAAGAGCACTTCACATTTACAAATCCAGAAAAAAATGAATCTCTTTAATTGCTGTTGTTTCTGATCATTTAACGCAACTCTCCAGTGGTCCTTCAAAATCACAATTCTACTGAACAACACAGTGTGCTTCCCTTAACCTGGTGCAACACCTAATTCCTCTATGTATTTGCTACTTTTTATATGGAATTTAAAGAAGGTATTCAATAGTGAAATGTTAAACTGTAACATGTACAACGTCTATTTATATTTTATGTAGACTACATTGTATCCCTTTAAGGGACAGTTAAGTTAGTTCACAGTTTGAGTATGTATGGTACAAAGAATATATGGTTTACTTGTGGAAAGTATAATGTTAATTGAGGTATTTACACAAAGACTAAATCATGGTAGTTTCATTCCAAAAGCCCATTCTGAATCCCTCAGATATTACAGAGGTATGCATTGGCTACATGTTCTTAAAGCTACATCAAGTCATTTCCAGATTTGATACATCCAATGTTGCTCTTGATTGGAAAACTACATCGTATTAACAGATTATTAATACTTTTATGCATAACAACTGAAATTATTTGTGCCTGCCCACGCAAATTTAAAAAAAAAAAATAGTATTATATAGTGCCCCAATTGACAATGATGAGAAGATCATCTGCTTCAGGTCCAAGATGGTAGCTGAATGTCAAAGTGATTTGAATAAAAATATTGATATGTCTAGTCTCTGACAAAATTTCAAAATACATAACATTTCAGGTCAGAGGTCAACATGAAAAGTCCTGGCATTATGTCACTCTTGCAATTTTTTTCCCCGTTTGAATTCAGTAGCCATTTTTAAACATTGTTGAAAGTATATGGGATCCCAGATACTTTTACAAAGATCATCTTTGTATAAAATATATGTTTCAGCTTGGTCACAAGTGACTTTGCTACAACAATTCCAACACAACAGTGCAAAAACTGGGGCTAAGCTTGTTTTCAAAGATCCTCTCATAGTGGCTTTAAGGTTTTAACGGTTCATTTTTTTCTGAACAAAAATGCCTGTGTCAAAGGAATTTTCAATCACATCATTGCTGACACAAGTTTATCCCATGTTACACGCTTGAACTGTACAAATATGTAAAATAGCACACATTTATGGAACATCTGTGTGCAATTCCTTTGTCAACATTGTTATGCTGCTCATGCATGCAATCGATATTCTGGGATTTGAAAGCATATCTGAAATTGGTAGAGTGAGTATTGCCGTAATATGGATACTGGGTGCATTGAACCATGCGTAGTAATGCTTCATTCCCAAGTCCACCAGCCAATTTATTGGTTATACAATGGTTACTGTATAAGTGGAAATTTCCGCGTACAGATATTTTCGCGATTTTAACAGTTTTGCCAAATGTGCAAGCATTTAATTTCATGGTACTGACATCAATGCAATACAAATCTATTTGAAAAGGTTATTTTTGTGAGTTTATTTTCGCCTTTTTATGTTCACTCGCGAAAATAAAAACCTTGCGAAAATTTCCACTTATACAGTACATGATGCATTTCGTCAATCAGAGACATGGTAAAAAAGTTAAACAGGTTTACACAGATATATAATATACCACCTCTTATATTTTTTAATTCCAGAAAATTAGCACTGGTATTTTCTCTGTAATTATGAGTAAATATTTGTATGATTGTCCTGGTATTGTTAGTACATTTTATTATTCAACAAGCAGCGTGTATAGGCTAAACAAGGTCGGCTTCTAATAGCCGAATCCTCAGTTGAATCCATTATCTTCTGCCCACAAGAAATTTAAGAGATCAATACGGTGGCATTTGCGGGTTTATTTGATTATCGACGGCTAGTCACGAGCATGATTTGATTCTCTTTGTCTAGGGTTGGGATTAATTACAAAATGAGTTTATACTATTATTACTATTATGTTATCTACCACAAAAGCTTGTAAATGCTGTTATTCAACTTTTTGGTATGTAACTTGTCTGAAATTGGTACCGCCGACACCTTATTTTGGTTTCTTTTCTTTAAAGGAAATATTTCATTTATTTTTTTCTTTCACAAATGCCTACCTCAAAGGCACTTACAGTGACCCAAACAAAATGCATGTTGCAGTGAGTGTATGGACAGAGCCTCACACATTGACTGAACTATTCATTTTACCTTTTGGTTGCTTACAGGCTTTTCTTTTTCAGGGTATGTAAGGATACCTACACTTGTTACAAAATGATTTTTGATATTTTTTTATTTACTAAATCTCTGAGGGCATCTTTGACTGAATGGAAACAGTTTAATGGAAGTTATGAAGCAGTTCACATTGGGAGACTCCGACAGTCATATAAAATTGGATCGATTAAGCCCAATTTATTGGTTGTGCTAGGAGTTGCAAAAATATTGGGCGAGATGCAGTCAAGCCTATTATTTTAAAACTCATAGTGAGACCAATAAATTTTGGGCATAAATCATCCGATTTTATGATTATCATGTTTTGGATCCGATATTTCAACACTTGGACTCCTCAAACCTGATAATCCAATTTATCGGATTAAAACTTAAAATGTAGTATTTTAACAGGGGTGTCTATTCTTCCGTTATTTGTCCCTGAGGTGAGGGAATGGGTATTGTCTCTATGGTCACTTGGGGAAGAATTTGATGCTTGGGTGATTGGAACCAATGTTAAATTTTAAGGAAGATTTGGATAAAATGTGGCAAGGAGGAGGAACAATTATGATTCTCAGGAAAAATAGACACCCCTGTTTTTTCATTAAAATTCCAATATTTCTTACATATACCAATTGAACATTTGCATATAAATAGACAGTACAACTATGCTGGTATTTATATTTAAAGTTAATTTGATTTAAAATAAGAGATCAAGAGTCATCCATATCCATATCAAATTGCCTTGATGAATTATGTGTGTAAATGCCACAATTTCAGTATTTTATTATTATTTTCATTTTTTGCTGTGCCGTGCAATTTTGTAACATTGTAGATGTGTAATAATAGACAATTGAATGTTTTTATATATATTGTGTTGATCAAGTCCAGTAAATAAGGTTAAAACATTTATATGTTATACATTAATTTAAAAGCCAGAAGGCCAGGTAATATTTCAGAAATCTATTTATAAAACTGTTTAACCCTGGATAGTTATTGTGTAAGAATTTTTTTTTTTTTTTTTTTTAGTGATGGTGGCACGCGCGGAAAAGAATGTGCGCTTTGCATCACGCATTAGAGCGTAATCGCGACCCATTATTGCAGAATAATGGGCTGTAAACAACCAATCAAAGAGCGCGCTTTTGAATAATGGGCAGTAGAGGTAATAGAATTATATTTAAAGTTAATTTGATTTAAAATAAGAGATCAAGAGTCATCCATATCCATATCAAATTGCCTTGATGAATTATGTGTGTAAATGTCACAATTGCAGTATTTTATTATTATTTTCATTTTTTGCTGTGCCGTGCAATTTTGTAACATTGTAGATGTGTAATAATAGACAATTGAATGTTTTTATATATATTGTGTTGATCAAGTCCAGTAAATAAGGTTAAAACATTTATATGTTATACATTAATTTAAAAGCCAGAAGGCCAGGTAATATTTCAGAAATCTATTTATAAAACTGTTTAACCCTGGATAGTTATTGTGTAAGAAGTGCATACTTGCTTTACTAATGGAATATATCTTTTGAAAATGGCAGTATTGATCAAAGAGGTACTAATTCAAAATGTGGATATTCCATTTCAAAGGCAAGGTGTTTGTTATAGGCAAAAAGAGTAAATAAATAATGTTACTATTTTCAAGCTTTAGCATCTTGTCTACACCAATGCCTTATTTTGTCTACCAATATCAAGGTGGGTCCCATAGCTGGCTCAAGAGTGATTAAATAGTAATGAAAAGTAACTTTTGTCAATAGATGGTTATAATAAAACAAATGACAATTAATGATATGGGCATTTGTTGAACAATAACATGATTCATAATGGTTTTAGCTGTCAGATATGTAAAAATCACAAAATCCAGCATTTTTCATATTTTTACATTTTGAATTTTAATTTGAAAACCCTACATCCTATTTCTATCTGTTCAAATCATAGTTTTGGGAAAAATGCCCATATCTTAAATTATGAATATTTCTATGATACCCGCAGCAGGGAAATCATGTAAAAGTACACCAGCTTTCATAATCTGCAAAGAAAATGGAAATAGGATGTAGGATTTGGAAATAAATTCCAAATGTAAAAATATGAAGAAATACTGTATTTTGTGATTTTTACATATCTGACAGCTAAAACCATCATGGATCATGCAATGGTTAGATAGACAAAACCACATATCATTGGTTTCATTTGTTTTATCATAACCATCTATTGACAAAAATTATTGTTCATTCCAATTTAATCACTCTTGAGCCATCTATGGGACCCACCTTAAATACATATTTTTTGTTCACCTCTTACATGGTGAGCTTCACCATCACTATGTCCCTGTGATGGTTGACTTTTTTCAACAATGACTCTCTCAAAATAGAACGCTCATATTACTTTGAGATTCCAGTCATACACTTATCTATGCCACACACATTCCGCAACCCATGCTCACTCCCTTGGGGAGGTTCCATGCAATCAGATGCTAGTAGTGGAAACTTGCTTCTTATCATTGCAAAATTGTTATTTAGAAATCTGAAATTTTATTCACTAATTATCAAAATATATATAATACTTTTATTTGAAATTATATATTACAATGTAGCACAAAATTGTCCCAAAAATATTTTGACATGTTTAAATTTAAGTTTTAATGAATAGCTGTTTGACACTGAATTAAAACTGAAGAAAAGTTCTGTTTGAATTGTAAAAATTGCAAAGTAATTCTGCTATAAATAAAACTTTTACCAAAATATAAACTACAGAAAAAGACTAAATAACAGATAAGGCACACATTGTACAAGGCATGGGCCAGAAAAGAATTGACTGCAAAAGAAACTGGTACTGCCTTTAAAGCTTTGCATTTATCCCTCCAACAGCATGCAAGGCTACGCTTGATATCAGTTGCGGTGCCGGGGTGCAGCCGCCACCCTGAGAGTTTCAAAATTCAGGAAAAATGGGTTTCAAGCAATAAATTGCATTAAATGGTTTTTTTACCAGTATGAGCTAACCATGCAATGTTTTGCCCCTCCTATGAATTTACCCTGGCACTGCCCTTGTTCCAGATGACTATGCAAACTTTTCAAAGAGACCTAATGGAGAAAACAAAGGACAAGAAAAGTGCCTAAATGAGCACACAAGAACTTTAAGGAGGCTAGGACACGTTAGCTCCGCGCACGAGATCTGGCACTGTTCCAAGTTGGATTTTCCAACAAAAATGCTTGCGTGGCGTTCTGAGTGGACTCGCGCGTAAAATCAGCAGCTGCGCCAGCATAGGCGCAACTAAAACTATGGAAGCGCGAGAGATGCCTGAACGTGGCGGTCAACGTAAAAATGCCAAGAGACTCCAACACACTCTCTGGAAAAAAACTGGGGGAAATCACCCAAAAGGACTCTGGATGAATAATGGTGAATGAGGTTTTTATATTTCCCCATGAGGCTTGCGAACGTATAGGTTTGACAATGTACTTGTTTTTAGTTTGAAAAAAAAGACGATTTTAATTGTAGGAATAAAATCCAATATTTTTGTTAGTTTTTCTATGCACTGTTTTATTCTAATTAGGCTATAGTGTAGGCCTATATGGAGTACCTACCCGGGGACGGCTACTCGTGTGTCACAACGACCCCCTCAAACATTTGTACAAATTGACACACTAAATTACCTTTTTAAAAAAAGCCGAATTTCTTATATTATCCGATCACATGGTCCTAAGATGTGTGCCGAATTTAAAACATCCATTGACGTGGAAGAATTTTCCTCTGATTTCCGTTTACAGATGGATAGATGACAACACAGTGCCTATGGGGCACCGTCCAAAAAAAAAAACGATGACGGTTTAAATTTGGATAACTTTTCCGAGAGTGGTGAACTATAAACAAAAGTGAATGTGTTATGATGCACTAAACTGCATCTTTAAGTTCGAAAGTGGCAACTCACAGTAAAAAACCGGTGAATAAAACACGGCTGGAAGTCGATGAGTGTGGATGGAAAGAGTCTGTACATTGCAGAAGATGCGTTGCATAATTCCGTTCTTGTTGAGGTCCCCTTTTTGTAAAACTTTACCTAGACGCGAAAATTTCATAAATTTCATTTCCTAGGCCTGCAAATTTTGCAAATTACACTGAGTTCCAAAGGGCCTATAAAATGATGAAATAGGTCCCATTCCCCAAGGTCGAATTCAGGGCCGCCATCCTACCTGAAAAACTTACTCTTACCCCCTCAGTGCTATACCTCCATCTGTCCTCCCCTTTCTCGTCACTAAATTCTAAGTTTCATAGACGAATAATACGGAATTAAAATTGATAACACATACAAGTTTAATCTACTAACATTATCTGAAATTTCAGCATTTTTTACAAGTTTTGTTCTTCGTAATATACTAGTTTGGAATTGAGACAGTGGCATTCTTGCTCTCTAAAAATACGCTGGCGGGTGCAATTTACAGTAGGCTAAATGACAACGATTTTAGTATTATAGTATTGTGTTGGCATAATTGCCAGTAAAATACTCCGAAAGATCCATAAGTAGCAGTATTTTTAACGGTGTACAGGATACTTTCTTGTTTTTTTACGTGTATTTTGTCAATGTGCTCCATTTTCCCCAGATTTTCGAAGTACTTCTCATTATAGAGGCAAACGAGAAGGACTGTAAATAGGATATTGGTCTACTTATGAAATGCGTGGTCGATACGCGCGAGAGTATTAGAAGCGTTGATATCGCGTAACCTATTTGCTGTGACGTACCCCTCCAATGTCGCATAGACAGTTTTTCTCACATTTTGAACACTAAAAACGTGCTATTTGTATCATTATTGAGAAAAGTAGTCGGTGACCCCTCTTTTTTCTTTCTTAATCGAAAGCTTCTAGTAGTGCTCACTGTTAGTAAAATTCATGTGCCATCAAAAATTTTTGAGATGAGTCGATTGTTTTTTTGTTTTAAAAATGTCTGTCCTATTATCCCGTAAAATCAAATTTCCATAGGTTTGCGTACTAACATTTTGATAAAAAAGGGCAAAAAATAGGTATTTTGAATCAATATATACGAAAAACCGAGGTCGGTTGACCCCAATTTTATTTTAGATTGCTGGTTTACCATCGATGAAGTTTTTCATACCGGTTTCAAAATGAAAAATTCGGACAGATATCGTGTCCTAGCCTCCTTAATAGTACCATTTTCACATTTTGATGACATAAATATATACCTATTTTTTGCTCATCCAAAACATACCCATGCAATTTCATGATGAACCAACTAGGGCATAAAAAAATGTTTGTTTGGCGTAATGGAGAAATATCATGGTCGGTCGATTAAAAAAAAAAAATTCAGAGCTGCTCAATATTTTACTCTAAAATGAATCAAGATTCTACTTTTAAAAGCTTTTTTCATGACATAGCAAAGATCTTTTATTTTACGTGTTGTCTTGCTTTGTTGTCTTGTTTTTGTTATGATTTTCGTCTTTTGTGTTGGTCAATTTTTTTTTTTTTATTGTGAAGAAAATACGGGGTCAGTCAGAAGAATAATTTTTTTATTTTGTGCTAATGTGCATAAAAACTTTCGGTCAGCAGGTTTTTTTTAGGTTCGGTCTGGTTACCCAAACACGTTTTTTTTTGCCTAGGAGAAATTGCCGAGATCCACTCTAGCTGTTTCATAATGAGCCATCACTCGGCAGTGTAAGAATCTATATAAGTAACAAGGCAAACTTTGCCTTTAACTTACATGTTTTTACTGCGTTAAAAACCTAATAAAGGGAAACCAGGGCCTCAAACTTCTAAAAGCTTCCATAGAAGGGGTTACCAATTAAGTAAACAAGAATTGGTGGTTTCGTTCAACACCATGCACATAGAGACTGCGTACGCGTTATATCACTGCGATGGTGCAATAAAGCTGTTGTATTCGCATTAGGATTAAAGAAAACAATGTGTCCTCATGCAAAGCTGCATGTCTACCTCAGCATGGAAGGAATCCGCTACACCCAGATATTGGTCTGAGGCCATATTGCCGATAGTACCGCAGCATACATCACGACTTCTGCGGCATTAAATTGCCATCTGCTGGAGAAATTTGGCTCTTTAAAAAAGTGCCTATAGTGCCAGCGACTAATCTTCGGGCAAAATTCAAGCAGATTGCGAGTAATACAGATAATGTTGCCTTGTGTTAAATCACATTTGGTACTGTTTGAAGTTTAGTGAACTCACTGGAGTTTTAAGGGTACATACATAAGATTTAATATATTGCTGTTATTGAGTTATTTGTTAATTACATATCTCGTCAAAGAAAATTTTCTAAGCAAGTCAAAAAGCCTTTTTTACTAATCTTGAAAGCAAAGCCAACAATGCAAGTTTTATACATGTGCAAAATTCAGTTAAATATTTAATATACAACAACTAGAATATTATTTCCATTTTATTCGTGAGATCGGGGGTACAGGATTGGCTTTAGTGATATGCTTCCACCAAGCTTTTCTGTTCAAGCTTCATCATTTGATCTGGATTCTGATTTGATCTGTATACGAGCTATTGATTAAATACAGAATATCACTCTCCTCCAAGGTTTCAACTTGGAAATTAGCAAATGGATCATGACACCTGACCTCAGAGGGGATGGTTTAGAAAACTGATCGGTCCCGTGTACAGCGAGCCACAACTGTACATGTGCATCGAATAAGAGTGGGGTGAACACGCCCTGACTGTTCACAATCCGCCCCAGCCTCAATGCGGGGCCTGTTAGAGCTCCGTACAGTATCATGTGGCCCTGGACAGCATCCTCATACTAACCTGAATAAATCCTGAAACCACCACAACCCATTACCAACGACTTGTGGACATGCTAAGAAGAATCATTGATCTAATAACACTAAACTGTTTTTTGTACAAGTCTTCAGTGTGTTTTACTTAGGACAAACACTCACCATTCAACTAAAATAAGCAAATTTAAACCAAACAACAAATCCTTATTTGGTTGTTCACACCATATCTACCTCATTGTCTGTAATAAACATGCCCCCTCTAATAACGTCCTCTTTTGGGGGACAAGATGTTCCTAAAAATACCAATCAAGTCATACATGGTGCTTTCTGGACTTGTTCATGATTACCACACCGCGGAAACTATTGTAGAGTGATATATAGACTATTGTATACACACAAGATTTCGAATATACTTTTTTGTGCGTAATTACTTAAATAGTAACTACAAACTAAAGATAGTCATCTAAAATGCTCAATTAGAAAGTTTAGAGAATCAGATTTTCATTTTGATGCAGCAAACATTTCTAACAATACCACATGTACACCATATCCAAAACTGTTTTATACTCCACTTAAATGGTTTACCACGGTACATCAAAATGAAAAAATCCTGATTCATCTCAAACTCCTCCCATTTAGCATTTTAGGTGACATTCTTTTAGTTCTAGGTTGAACTACTTTTAATTTGAATACAAGAAATATTATATATTTCTTATCCTCTGAGTCATCCTTTAAATTTGAATTACTAAACAGTATGAAAAAGAAAACCATTACCAGCAAGCACTTGAGGGAAGGGAGATGTCCTTGAGAGTTTCAACCAAGGAAAGCAAAGAAAAGGTAAAGTATCAAAATTAGCACCATCTTGTGAACATATATCCTTACTTCCATACAAAATTCCGATTTGGCTGAAGAGGGTCACACTCTACAATCAAGGACTGCCAAAATTATAAACAAATTTAGACTTCCCAATGATTTCTACCTGATGCATAGCCTACTGAAATGCATGTATCTTTAGTTAGATGGCAGCTATCTGGGTATGACTTCTTTCTTTCCCTTCACTCCCCCGACAACATGTAACCCCTGCATCACAAGTCAATTTTTAATTTGGATACTAAACAGTCTGAACAAACTACATGTGTTCAAAATAAAGTTCAGCCTACAGCCTCGCCAAAATTTCCACTTCGTGTTTGGGTTTTCAATTTGTGTCTATGTTTTCTACACAATAAAATGTTAACCATCAGAAAACTTGAAATCCAACCCAGAGCAGTCTGTCAAGCAAGACAAGCCTTCTATCTACTGCTCTGTTTCCTTTGATGTCACTTGGTATTGTATCACAGATGCCCAGACTACAACTTACATCTCTAATACTAACTAACTCCTACAGACAAGCATGAGGAATTCCCCTTTTTACTAAATTTGAATTTCAGAGGAATTTTCTACAACAACTGAATCAGTACATTATTCATCACCACCGTAGCGCTTGAAAGTGGAATTCCCTTCACAACCCGTTTTTACGGGGTAAGGGGTACTCTGCCTGTCCGCTCAGCCTTGGCCCCACCATCACCCCATCATACTATTAACTTGGTATACAAATCTTCAAATGTCATAATTACTTTTATGTTGGTATTGCCTATTCCTATGAACACAAATCCTATATGTTGTAATCAGGTAGGACACCTCCAAGAGGTACCGTATTGTTCCTAATACAGCACCGGGGCAGTGCATTTTTCAAAATGGTGTGGGGGGTTTATTACAGTCAAAATGGAAGTCCCAAAATCACCTTACACACGCATATTGTCGCCGATTACCAATAAACAAACGAACGCAGCAGGCGGACCTGTTTTCACACTTACCATTGAATAAAATGCGCATGGCCTAGTGAAATCAATGATTGTCTAAGCGGTCCATTCCTGTGTCACCTGATCAAGCTTCCCTCCCGTGTCAAGATTGACACGCTTGCGGCGTATTTGGATTTTTTAATATTAGTCGCATCGGGCATAGGGTCGCCCAAGATTTAGATAGGCATTGATTTCTCATATTTTTTATCGACATTATCGTAAAATGGATTTATGTACACGTCGTAAAATGGCTTTGTTTTGTAACCAATGTACATGTATAGTGACCAAGTACAACCAACATTAACCACCCTAGCCCCTATAGGGGTATAGGGTATTATAGTGGCGGACTTGTTAATTCACATTGTATATGGGCTACACTATTCCTTATTTTATCGTGATAAATACAAATATATGGACCAGTTCCACTGATATTGAGCATTTTTAGGTAGGTTTTGCCCATGTAGAAGCTAAATTTGACCTTTGAACTCCAAATGACAGTTTTCCAGCCTTTAACTCCATAACTCCATACGGGTAAGTCAGAGATAGCACAAACTATACTTTTTTAAATCCTTGTGATCATACAGTTGGTATGGCAATTTCACACCATGGACCGCTTTTTTTCAATTTTGACCCAGGGGTGGTATAATCTTTGCGACCCCCTATCTCGTTTAAGCTCCCCTGCTACCCCTTCAAAAGTGGCCATCGTACATTTTCGTGTAAGGCACAGTCATAGGGTAGCCCTGGTATAAATTCCTCGGTGCCCCCCCCTCCTGGTGGTACCGGCCAACATGCCTTGCTCACCCACTCCAACGCAACTATAACGGTAGTGTTGAGAACAATGTTAAATGGACAAAAATACTGCAAATGAAAACATGCAAGATCCCCCTGGCCAGGGAGCAAATAGGTATGAGCTCATTCATATGCACAATTCAATGGCAGAGTGCATGGTTAGTACTTTCAAGCACCACTACCCACCCCCATACAAAGTTCTGTCTTGGACATTGGATCTTAGTCGAAGAGTCCTCCTTTGTAGTAATTGAGGCCAATCCGTCAGAGCAATAATAGGCAAATATCTCATTAATAAGGCACAATACTGACTACCCAGTGCATGGATATCACTTGCATCCACCACTACCCACATACCAAGTTTATCAAACTTGGATATTGGGATCTGGTAAATTTCGCACTGTCTTATTTTGCAAACTCCAGTGTATAATGTTAAAGCGAGACTTTGCAGCAGTATTCCTGGAATAAGGCGTAGAATCTCAAATACACAAAGTAATGACCTTTGACCACCAACAGACCTATCTGTCGCAGCACAAGCAGTGGTAGATACTAAGATCCTGTGCTGCAAGTGTCAGCTAGATCAGATCCATCATCAGGGGTCTGGCGGTTACACTGGGTGGAGAACAGACGGAGAGACGCCGACCCACAAACTGTCAGGGAGATTTGCGCTGTAAAAACCACCTTCTGCTAAGTGCGGGGTGGGTGGGGAGGGAGTGCCTCTCTAGCTTGAAAGCATTTACCGTATTAATTATCACTTAACCGTGCCTTGCACCATCATCACATAATTACATCAAACTCTTGCGTATCTTGCATTTTTTTGCACACGAATTAGCAAGTCTTAACAAATTCAATTCACAACAATAGCTGAACCAAAAAATGAAAAACAACCTTCAGAAGCCTATTCATAAATCAATCAAGAACTACAGTACAGGCTTTCAAATAGTAGTCGTCCGGGCCAGCAGGGAAAAGATTAACTTAACAACAGTAGCCAATTTTCAAGAGTTAGTCTTTAGGGTTATTTTTTGCATTCCTAATATTTTAATACATTGCGCGGCAATAATGTGGCCTTCAAAATTCTAACACTTATGTTTATTTTCAGTTTCTTTGAAATACTTGAATTGCAACCTAGGAGTGGTACTCCTCCTAGCCCTGTGCAGTTTGTGTGGCGTTCAGTAAGACATTTGAACGGGTCTCTCTAAAAATGCAACTTGCACTGCATCATACCAATTGATAGCCCAACATAGCAGTCTTAGTCAAAGACATCAACTTACAAGAGATGACAACAGGTCTTGAATCATATGCAATTTTTTTTCCCCCAGAGTACATCAGTTTCCCTCCCAAGTTTTTTCATCTCTAAGGTAAGTCACAATAAATGCAACTAGGTTTGTAAGTCAAAAATAGCATGAGTGACAAGAAGAATCTGAGTACACCTGCTGCATGAATCAAAGGCGCTGTTCTTACACTTTGAACTTCAATATATCTACATCACTTGCTGATAAAATTAATGTTTCTTTTGGGCTTCCATACTTCTCCAAATGATATTTTAATTGTTCAGCTAGAAAATCTGTTACTTTTTTTGGGTTTTACTGGGATGCAATCAATACACATTGCATCAGGCATTTTTCCTTTAATCAGAATACCATCGGTATTACAGAGTTCTTTCTACATTGCCTGTGGGTTTCCTAGTCTGGACCAATTAAATGTCACCACCCCGGGCTGTACCACTGGGGCCTGGGGTGGGGATGCTCTCGTTCTATCAATTCCAAGCCAGAGCAACTATTGATTTTATCATCATTCCCCTTCCCACCCAAACATAAGCATATGAACACTGCTCATGAATTTTAATACTACGTGCTGTATCGAGCGTGCGGCATATTGTGTTTCAAAAAGTTAACACATGACAACCAACATCAAATGGCAAAACTGAATTACAACAAACGCAACATTTTTACAACACCATATTTTCACAATTATGACAATGATGCTGGTTTTTGTCACTTTTAAGTTTCATAAAATGTGCAAAAAAAATTGTTAAATGCTAATGGAAGAAAAAATAATTTGTGTGCATGAAATTTTGCAACTTTTGCTAATAAAAATTCAAACTTTTTAAGCAGGAAAAAAATTTCATTGTATTTGCAGTATCATCCTGGATTTGGTTGTAATACATAAAGCTACATAAATTGCACATTTCAATTCCCTTCACTTGGAATGTGGATGTTCATTCTGAGCTACGTGAAATGTGTATACATATAGTCTAGTCTAGACTGTTAGGGCTATCAACCTATGATTGCAACTTTACTAAGATATTGCGCGCTGTGCAAAGTGGCAAGATGATCTTTGCATGGTCAGTGACCTTGTCTAGTCAAACTTGTAACATTCAGTAGGCTTATCTGAAACGAAACAGATTTTTTAAGGTGGGACGAGGGGTAATTTTAGTATTTTTTTAAACACTGGAGATGCAACTAATGTCAAGTTGACTCAAAAAACTCAGTGAAGTATTTCAGAAGAATATTATTAAATTCAAATGGTACAACATAAGCTGTTTCCGAAAAAAAAAGGTATATAGGACCAGATATTTTACAAAACAGAATTTCATAAACCCCCAACTATAGTAGCTGTACCCTCATGCAAATATCATCACAAAAAAAAAAGGTTTTTTTGAGAAAAAGAAGCTTTAAAACCAAAGTCAACAAATCTGAGGGAAACCACACAAAATCTGTTTTGCAAATATCACCTTCCTATAGGATTATATTTTGCACTTCTGTAAGCTTCTCTGTTCTTCAAACCTTTTATTTGGATGACTGTTTTGCATAGAGTAATTTAAGTGTATTGAGTGCATATGAACATCGGTTCACAAAAATCCGGTTCTATATGTGTGATACCTGTGTTATTTTGGCGAAAGCACTTTGTACAATTTGAATTAAATAAACTCAGATTTTTCTGAAATATTTTCACTAAGTTTTTTGAGTAACATGACATTAGTTGGCATCTTCCAAGTTGTTTTTTTTTTTATATAAAATTACCCTTCTTCCCACTTAAATTCTGTTTGTGTTTTGGTGGGCAAATATCTAACCCATTCAGTATACTTTATATTATTTCACCATCACTGTGAAACTACTTGGTCCTCTAGGTTGGTAAACATGAGCAGAAAATCTTTCCATAGAGGGATCCCCCCAATCCTGTAATGCCTCTAATGAAAGGAAAGATTACCTCACGATAAAAACAATATCGGTAAACATCAGATGGCACCACAATTGTGGCATTGTCACCACCCAAACGGTATGGCTTTATTTTGTTGTAAATAAAAAAAAATTGTGTTTTGCAGGTACAATGGAGGGGTTCAGGGGTGTTCAAGTTTCAGGAAGTGACAAATTTTCATCAGTTGTCTAGATTCCCCCTTAGAATCCTGCTATTGCGGATTAATAATTTCTAATAAAATTTGGGTGTGTGTATGCACTACAACTTGTGTGATGATTATTTAAATGGCAACCAGAACACACACGATTGTTAAAACGGAGGAAAAGTCTGCGCTTTGGTACTGCTACCTAATACTACTAGACAGATTGCATACCATACTCCAAGATCAATTAACAAAAACAGTGGATGGTCTTATCACGTCCAACTTAAAGAATCACTACAAGGTGTTAACATCCGATTAGCCTAGCCTGAATAACCTACAGTATGTCTATGTGATGTTCACTCACATGTTGGAAACATTGCATGCAGTACGTGTAAGTCAATACACGCTGTCAATACGCTTTGTCCCATATTTTTCTAATTCTCTTATCTGATTGACAAATATATTAATATAATATAATTTAGTGCCATAGATTTTTTGAGAAAATCACCAAACATCACATTTGGTCCAATTGTATTTCTCTGAGAAGTGATGCAACAATTAAACAATGCATTTTGAAATCTCTACTTTACATTTCAAATTACATACAATTTGTGTTGTTAATTTGAATGCTATTTCACTACAGTAAAGAACAAATTCTACATAAATTCTGTTATGGGCAGAATTCCTGGAAAATTACAGCACATCCCTCTGAAGTGTTTGACATACTGAACAAGATGGTATTAAATCCTCAAGTAAGAACCAATCAAGTAAGTGCTGTCCCAAAACGGCAGGCCCGTATGTCAGGGTGGTGGTCGCACCCCCCAATTTCCCAAAATGGGAAAAGGTCCACTTTATGCTGAATTTGGTGCATAAGACCGAGACGAGATATCTCAAAAGATGCTTAATTACGGAAGTTTTCAAAAAACTTTTCTAGACTGATTTTTTGTGCTGATTACGAAAATTACCCGGTTGCTTTGCTGAAATTTGAGTGCAACGGGGTCAAAATGTAAAAATTCAAATATGGCCGGCCAAATGCAACATATTATCATATTTATTTTTTGTACTTAATGCATTGTCCACTTTTAAAAGTTATCCGACTTACTTCTATATACCCGTCCCTTGAAGCTGACTATTGCAATAACTTACCAGCATAAGTTCTTTCCTCATGAGCCAAAATTGGAGAAAATTTAAATGGCCGCCAAAATACTGAACGTATAAAATGAAAAATATACTTCCTCAAATTTGAATTTTTTATTCAACTTTTTTAATAAAGAAGGGCAGGTACATGGAGTACTGTATCCAGTGAAAGGAAGACTACTTTGAGGTGATTTCACCATCTAAATGCCATGACATTCTATTTATAGGTGTCTAGAAATAAGAAAGAGGCTAATCCTACTATGATATGCTTTTTTAAATTTTGTTATAGTCACTTTGTGGGCCAATATCTATAGGTCCTACTTTTATTATGTATGCAAAATATAAATTTGTAGACATAGAATGTCTGGCCCTTCGAAATGTTGAAAACTGTTTTGCAAGACATTTGGAAGGCCTAACACATATCTTACAATATATTCTGTAGGAAGTGAAGGGAATCGGTCAGACGAGTTACATGATAGTTATCCTTTCCTATTATTAATGATTGGTCCGACGTCATGTAGAGTTTAGTCAGCTTGTTCTCTTACACCACACTTTCCTAGAAATGGATTGGCATGCCTAAATTTCAGTAAACTTTAATGATGACACCACACTGCAAAATTACTTAATAGATAATGATAGTGTCTCGAAGATGCCGTAGACCTATAAGAACGCATAAGAGAAGGAAACAGGACCCCAGGTCAAACGTCATCTTCCCCTACCCACTACAGAAATGTTTGACACCTTTGATAGATAGTATGGACCTCTTATAAATGCTAGGTGTGTAATACTATGTAATTCTCAATTGTGGTATCATTTTGTTCAACAGGGCCATTTAAGGTTACACAGGGGTCAAAATTTTTTAAAGTTTGGATTTTGTTTTTTAGTTTAAATTTGTATGCCATATTGTCCTCTAGTCATAGGATTCTTAAAAAGTGTATAGTTTATACCATCTATGGCATTGGTTTTTTTGAGTCATTTTAAAAGTTGTGACCCTGTTTACCTTTAAATTGGGCCCCTGTTGAAAATGATACCACACATGGAGATTACCACTACTAGCCTTCATATAGATGGTCCTTACTAACTACCACAGGTGTTAAACCTTTTCTGTAGTGGGGGGGGGGGGGTAAATGAACTCCTATAACTAAGGCCCCTGTGAATTTCAGCTCCTCCTCTTAAATAAATTAAAATTGAACGACAAAATGTGTAGTGTGTCCACATACGTGTGCATGAACAGGTTAAGATAGATGTATAGCAAAAATTTATAAGAGGATTTCAATTGGAACGAAAAAAAAAATCAGTTATTGGAAAACATTAAAATGGTCGGAAAAGGCAAGAACTCATATTTTGGCCAAAAAAACGTTATAAAAACTCTTCAATTCTCACACTTCCTATATGCTGTGAACTCACTATATCTCAAAAAGGTCATTGCACACATAAGTTTCTTTGGGGTTAAAACTGTGAGAAATTACAGAGAAAACAATATCGGGTATGTGGAATATGGTGGTTGGAATATGTCTAAATTTGGAATCTCAACTTTGTGTTCTTTAATAAAATGGATATCTTGAATATCAGAACAATGGTGTACTATGGAAAAGAATCGTACAGCATTGGTTTGATCCCTTGGGAGACTTGCATGTCTTTCTTGAACTAATTTTTTTTTATCTGTCTATTCAAATCATGGTATTTTCTGCAAATTAAGTGTATGATAATAATAAGACGCAATGCAGTAGCAGAGTTCTGTTCGTTAAAATGAAAAAACAACTGGAATGATTTATTTTAATGACATTCGCATTGAACGATTCCAATTTAAGGCGAATTGATGAATATTTCATGTATGTATAACTTTTGCTTACAATTACACAAGTTTGATTTAAGGTAAGTTTATGCAATTTCCAACCCGTCCGTACAGAAAGAATATGAAGCACGACCCGAGTTGCTTTCAAAAAAAGTAGTAATCATATTTTATGTTAATTTTGAGAAGCTGTATGTTTCTTGGCTCTTCGAAAGACATCTATAGATTGTGGGGGGGGGGGGGGGGGGGGGGTTGAATCTCAAACAAAAGCCTTTCCTGAATTAGTTTACTGAGAAGATAATTTAATATGGAAAATAAATTTGTGATAACTTCTTTATGTTCAAACAAGATGCTTATATATACTAATGAAACCTCATTGAACCGATGAATGTAACTTTTTTGTAAATGTACTGACATTATAACCATCTTTTTGTATTGTGGTTCTAACTATATTTTTTGAATCAGTTTTAAGGTTTGTAATATTCCTTGATGACTCCTTCCTTGGAGTTTAAAGAAAAATTGTTGAACATCGAAGAAAACGAATCGATTTTATAACGTTTTATAGTTTTTGTCATCAATATTCGGTCCATAAATGAAGAATGATAGAAAAATGAAACCCTCAACTTTTCCTGTTTTCTACTTGTTCCAATTAGAGATTAAGAAATTAATAGTCCAACTGCAGGAAAAACAAAGAAACGTGACTTAAAATAGTGAAAATTTGTGGAAAGTACTCAAACTTACTTAATTTTGAACTAATGTATAGTGTAATGTATAATTATGAAATGTTAAGGATCGAAATATGAATAAACAAGATAGGCAGACGGTTAATCTCTTTGAGGGTAAAGATTTTTTTAAAAAATGTGATAGTTTTCAGTGATGGTGTCACCCCGCACTTAGAAGATTCTCGTAGTATTTTGCTTCGTCAAAGGTAGAACATATTATATCTGTTGAGTCTTATTTTACTGAATTGAGGCATGCGATTTCATTTTTGAATGTATATTTTTCAGCTTAGTTCTCAAAAGTAAATTCTAAAGGATAAAAAATTCAATAGCTTTAATGGCCACAATACTTTCCTCACTTAATTTATTGAATAACGGTAATTTCTGATATTCTTTGACTTTTTTAATGCATTGTAAGCCCTTGAAAAAAGAGAACTCATATAGGTAACCAGGGTCCTGCATTCTAGTCCTATAATGTTACTTTGCATAAAAATCATTACTTCTAAACTATACTTCTCTTGTCTCTATCAGGTACGAGAAATGGAAATCATGTGTAAAGAACCTTGTCAGTCTTTAGACTTTCTCAAACAGTACTTTTCTGGTGCAGATGACTACATGGCAAACAAAAACCTCACTTTTGACCTTTTCAGTGATAAATGTTTATTTGGTAGCCATTTTTGTAAATGTCTGATCCCATTGCACTCCAAGCCGAAAGTTACGCATAAAATATAAGTCTAGAAAGTGGTATCCAACCCCATACTAAAACAGGCAGTAAAGTAACTTTTTACAATCCTGGTTTAGACCTATACAATGAGGTCTATGGTATTTTTACGGCCATTTTATTTTGATCAACATTTACCCCTGGGCACAACTTAACTGAAATTGATAATAAAAAAATTTATACTCACCAATATATACTCACCTTTAAGATACAGTATGTTTAAACACTGAATTATTGTGGGATCGTACGCCTAAAATTAAGTTGTTTAGTTTTGTATGAGATTTGGGCGGGGCTCCATCTTGAATTTTGTTCCAATTTTTAACCCCTTGAGGCTAATTTTATGTTTAATAATTAGTGTTAATATATCATTTGCAAAAGTCTGTGGAGAAGAGTAAGTTAAATGTCTGTTAACTGTGGAAAATTACGATATCTTTTGACATAATTTTTTAAGTGGTATTCTGGGTCGGCCATTTTGAATTTCTTTCTTGAATTTTGACCCCTTTGCACTCAAAATACAGGAAACAACCGGCATTTCGGTGAATCAGCATAAAAAACAGTCTAGAACATGTTTTCAATGGAACTTCTACTAAAAAATGCCTCATGAAGTTTTTTTTCATGAATTTCGTCTGTCTATCCAAAGGTCAAAATTTAGAGAAATTTTTGACAGAATAGCTCAACTTTTTGCAAAAAAATTTTAGGGGCTAGTCCACTTTTACCAACCAATAAGTCCACTTTTACCAAAAAAGTCCACTTTTTCGAAGTCCCACCCCCCCAAAAAAATCCTGCGTATGGCCCTGGAAAGGTTGTAAAGCCTAATTTACCATAAAAATTTGAGCTTATTTTAAATGCAAGGTTTTCAATCTTGGCTGTAGCTGTAGTATGTACTGGTTTACCAGATAATTGCAAACTGATAAAAAATTTAAATTTTCTTCAAATGTCAATCCTGTTTCCCTTAAATGCTTTCCTGCTAAAGTAGCAATTTGTAATGTTCATTACAAATTGCTAGGCAATATGCTCACCTTTTAGTTTTGTGTTTGCATATCGCAGAATGTGTATAATGCATCCACCCAGTGCCACTTTTCCACTCAAGGTAGGTTTGAAAGAATGTCACTGGCACTGCAAAATGGAAAGTTTTAATTCCAATTGACTAGTAAAACACTTTGATTGAGTCTAGGAAAAAGGACCATTCTTTCTCCATTAATTATTATCTCAATAAGTTGTATCCACATTATCACTACAAAAACAACCTGCTAAGAGCCTACTTGTCTTGTAAGCTATGCTCAAAAGGGCAATGTGCCTTTTTTTACAGATGAAGTGTTCTGGGAAGGTTGACAACTGGGCACTCATTATTTGCATTTTTTGCACTTCAGGTTGTACACATTTCCCGCTCTCAGGCAGAACTCATGATCATCTAAACATCAGATGATTTTGAAAGCGCTCAAGCTGACAGAAGCCAACATGAAATGTCATTCCCCTTAACTTGTGACAAGCTGAATACCGATGTTAATGTCACCTCATCAAAAAACTGCTTCCAACTTCAGTTCTATATAAAAAAAAGTTCAAAGAGGTCCTGCTGGCTTGCTGACAAAAGAGGGCATACTCAAGTCAACTGACGATATACACTAAGGCATAATCTGACAATAGATGGCACTTTCATATTTCTTTCAAATTGACAGGTAGTGGCAGCTAAGAACTCACAATTTGGACATTGCCATTGGTTTAACATGTAAAGGGGAAATCTTGGCTCCAAAATTCCTGATTTTTGTATATTTTGTCAAGGAATATTTGCTTATTCCCCAACTTTAGAGCTTTAACAATAGACCGTATTATTCATACTGAACGTCAGCCACCAGACATGTTGGTGGACAAGATGCTACATTCCAGGACTACATACATTCCAGGACTTCAATCGATCCATGTTTACGATTGCAACAGGGATCATTGACACAGGTGAATGTTTGTAGTACTGGAATGCGTCTATCTTGTCCACCAACATGGCTGCTATTGATACGTCTATACACTCCCCTCAAAGGATTATTTCTAAATATTTATATGAATATAGATGAGTTGTTCATATATGGGCAAATTGCAAGGGAAGCTGTGCCGGCTCTTATCACAGCGCCAAATCGGTTTCGCTTTTAAAAGTTTATATTGCTGAAAGCTAATTGATACATTTGGGTAAGTTGCTAAAAAGAATGAGTTCACCACCATTGTCTCAAGATTGAGGTCAGCACAGTTGGCAGATTGAAAACAGTCAAAATCCTTACATGGAAATTACCCTCTACACAATATTTAAAGTTGGAGTGGACTTTCTGTGTTTAAAATTGTATATATATCTGGATCTTCTCTTGTTTCAGCCTTCAGAAAAAGATGAGCGTGGGTGCTGGGACCAAGAATGAGAAAGAAATTGAGTCTAAGGCATTGTGTAAATTGGTAAAGACATTGCACTGATGAAAACGAAGTGAAATCATGTTCCGAGGGATTAGATAACCTTATTAAATTCAGTTCACTTAGAAATGACCCAAGACCTGAATGAAATTTGAATCTGTGTAATATGCATCTGCAAGCCTAGTGGTATATACAGAATGACGTTAATTTTCGGAGTATAATAATCCCGGCCTTATGCGTTTTTCAAGGCTCAAAGGATGCCACGGCGTATAAACCGACGCGGCTTAAATACTTTGATGTCTTAAGTGTGAAACCACAGATAATAAAAAATTACGCGCCGAAAATCTGAAGACTCAGTGTTCTCACTTAGTTGGTATTATTTACTGTCATTAAGCTGTATTTCAAACTTTCCTTTGTATGTTAAGTGTTGTCCACTTGATAACCATGTATCACCCACTTGAATGCGTTAAATCCACACGACTACATTCAATCCATTAAAAGCTTCATTCAAGCGGTAGCCGTTGTGTTATATGACGACACGTCATCATTTAATTCGATCCGCCACATGTTTCTCAACAACGGCTGGTGCTATTCACGGAAAGGGCTGACACATTAAAATTAAATACCTCCAGATTCATTTAACCTCTTTGAGCTTGTCAAAAATTTGTTCACCTCTGCCTCACAATGTATACACAATATTTTACTAACTAGGCTTGTTTATTTCTATCTTTAACGTAATTTGCCTTGACAATACCAGTATGTTGACAATAGTACAACTACCTGCAAGCCTAATGGAATAGTTCGGTCCTGTACCCGTTTAAATCAGTTGTGCCCGAGCCGCGTAAACAGTGTTTAGATTGAAGAGCCCTGGGAACCAGCCCAAGGTCGCGTGTTTCATGATCTGGGAATTCCCCATGTCCCGATGTATTGCGACATTCACAAAATCCCCACTTGCTCATGCATTGACCAGTCCCGTTTTACTTGGATTCCCGGATCTACTATTAATTTATGTGATTTGTTTCTGTAATTGAATTTTTCTGTTTATCTTTTTTCTTTCATTTTTTTTTTTTTTTAACACCAATGAGTAAAAGGTTAAGTTTAGTTTTTGGCGGCGAAAAGGAAGCTGAGTTTTCTGTTGCTCCACAGTCTGATCCAGCGGTGAATCAAGGAAGTTAAGCACCGTCGGCCGGTCGGGCTTGGATGGGAGACCTACACCAGGTATTATCCCGGTGATCTTTGTTGTTTTTGACTAATCCCTTCCATTCTAGATACTATTTTGTTTTCCTCTCCTAAAATTATTATTAAGAACACCTTGCCCTCAGTTTCTACGAAAGAGACATTTGTAACATTTTCAGTTTTTTTTTTCGCGATGTGTACGTATGACGTATCGACTTTGGCACTCAACACTACACCTTTAAGCTTGGTTTTCTTAACGGCCTATATCGACTCGACTATCCTTTTATTAAATAAGTTATTTAATATTTTGTATTCCAATTTTCTCTTACTTTTATTAAGTGTTAATATCATTTTATTTTATTTATGGGTTACTCTATCAAGTTTTTATTTTATAGTTATTAAGTTTATTTATATTTCAGTTATATTTATTCAGTTTATAGTTATTCAGTTTATACTTATTAGTTTACTTTACTGTATTCAGTTTTATTTAATTATTTCTTGATTTAATATTTATTCAGTTTATACTTATTCAGTTTACATTTATTCATTTTATATTAACTTTATTTATTGGGTTACTCTATCAAGTTATTTCATTATAGTTAATAATTTAGTTTGATATTTAGTTTATATTTATTCAGTTTTATTTATTCAGTTTATAATTATATTAATTCGGTTTATTGATAATTTATTCAGTTTAATTAAATTTACTTATATATTTATGTTATACTGATATATTCAGTTTATACTTATTCAGTTTACATTTATTCAGTTTATATTTATTCAGTTTATATTTATTCAGTTTATATTTATTCAGTTTATAATTATATTAATTCGGTTTATTGATAATTTATTCAGTTTAATTATTATTTACCTGATATATTTTTTAGGTTATAGGTGGAGATGTATTGTTATGTTATAAATCGCTATATTGATATTTATTTCCATTATATATAATTATATATGTAGTTATTATTATTAATATATATATTTATATCTTTTAATCTAAAGTAAATCACACAAGACGCAAGAAAATGATGAAGAGTGAGAAGCAGAAACAGATGAAAGGACAGCTTCTATATTTGGGATTTGGGAATTGGACAACATCCGTCGCTGGTGCGGCTTATCTGGCGGTGCGGCTTATACGTTAAGGTCTGAATCTTAATACGGCGATTTTGAGGCCCTGCGGCTTATACGCCTGCGCTGCTTTTATTTCCGAAAAATTAGGTAGAGGGAAATTACATCGATGCCAAAAGATTAGGAATTCCTAGTGTAGATAGGTTTAGAGATTGTGAAATTTCAAAGGCTGTAGGAGAGTCGCAGATTTGACAAACTCGTATTCAACAACAAAGAGAATTTTCTCCATTCGGATTCTTCACCCTTTATTTTTGAAAGAAGATTGCTTTTTTTTTTGTTGCAGGAAGCCAGTGAATCGAACCGATGTCAGATACTGTCAGCGAGTTTTGTTCTGTGATCATGTTCTCCAACACTATCAGACAAGGAATAATACATGGGCTCTTGACGTATATTGTAGGCTTCAGAGTTGTGTAGACTTTGTTGCAGCTGAAGCCATGTATCACATTTCATGTTATGACGCATTTTGAAATGGAGATATAAACGATGTCATTCATAAAACAGCGTCAGTCACCTGGAAGACCCGGGATCATCAAAAGGGAAACATGTTTGAGGCACTATGCGAATGGCTCGAAAACGAAGCAGAAGATCGCATGTTTTCACTGAATGAACTCCAACTTGGCATGAAAGAGATGTCAACATCTTCAACTGATGATCATGCACTTACAACAAAATGGCTATCTTCCAAACTAAAAAGCTACTATGGAGGTCACATCTTTGCTGGCAAAAAGGGCCAAGGAGGAGGTGTATGTTTTCGTGATACAGCAGGATTCTTCATCCAAAACCTGTACCATGATGCTCAGAACAACCCAGAAAAAGAATCAAATCGCATTATTAAACAGCTGTGAAGATAATTAAGGCCAATGTAATGAAGAGGAAATTTAAGACAGACCAGTATCCATCAAACGAGGAAAATCAGCGATCTGAATTTGGGGAAGTGGTTACTGTGGGTATACCGAGAGTCCGAGAAGTTTGCAAGTTCTTTTGGAAGCACTGATCTCATCAAGAATTGAAGCAAGTTTTCATCGGTAATTTATTTTGAGTCGGTAATTTATTTTGAGTGCAGACAGACCAAAGTCTGTCATACTGCTGATCCTTTTTGGGTAGGCATTATCTCTTTTTTTTTAAACATGTTGCAAAAAATTATCCTTTTTGGGTAGGCATTATCTTTTTTCTTTTTTTTTTAACTATGTTGCAAAAAATTAGAATCATCAATATTCTGATTTCTGAAATTTCAAGTAAAGGTAATTGTTCTGTCTGAAAAATACTGATTTGCCATTAAATTCCTGAAATATTGGTAGGTATGTGATACATTCCCTTCAGTATTATATATTGTCTTAATGATTTAATTATTTGCAATTTCACTTGCTTTTAACATCTTTTAGATAGAGGATATACATGACACACTTGCAAAATACTTCCATGGAGCTTTCACAGTGGGTGGCAGACAATGTTGACCACAATATAGCAACATTGAATGGTGATGGATCATTTCACAGTATGGGAATTATAACTGCTGCAACACCGTCCACTGAAAATCTAGCTTTGGCTTCTGAACATGTTCCACAGCTCCAGTGTGTCTCTTCGAAGAAGCCACAACCAAGGAGTTCCTATAGAAGCTTATGAGAAGTCAGTTGAAACATCTGGGCTATCATCACTTGTGTATAGACCTCTTATACAACTACAATTTCCATATACCCTGCCTTCATCAGTGAACATAGATATGGTCTGGCACAGCGGATGACTCTTCAGCAATATGCGACAACCAAGACCATAGAAACTGGTCCGAGTTTATGCAGCAAGTCTCCACCGGTGATCATCCTTCCAAAGCTGAAATCTTGTTTCTACCAATCATCGACATGGAGTCATCAAACAAAACGTGTATTCACTCTACCCTGGTATTTGTGTGTGACCAAGCAAACCCCATGCATCATGTTCGACCAACCTCTGTGGATTAAGGCAGTCGATATCATAAAAACTACAGGAATGAACATTGTTTGCCGTTTGGGAGGATTTCATAAGATGAGCAGCCTTGGATCTTTGATGGCCAGTTCAGGATTAGCAGAAGCTCTTTAAACAAGCTATGGGCCTGATGCTTTGATGCACATGATGACTGGCAAAGCCACGGCTGGAGCATTAAGAGGCCATTTCTTGGCAGAGACCACTGACCTCTACACGTGGATAGCGGGTCTGAGTCGCCGATTGAAACAACAGGAAGTTGCTTTTCGCTTTAGCAATATGGCGGAAAACAATGCATACACCTGCTGGTGCACATATTCCACACAGATGTTCTATTGTTATACAAAATTCCTTAACTTTGACAATAAAGTGAAGCCACATTGTGCAGGTCAAAATGCAACTTCCTGTTGTTGTTGTACTCGGCGACCATTCAACTGTGCGGCAGCCCGCTATCCATGTGTAGAGGTCAGTGGCAGAGGCTGCTTTGAAGATCAAATTGATGCGTATGCCGATTGATGAAGCCAGTGTTCACATTAAAAAAGTATCAATCAGTGAAATTAATGAAGGGCAAGCCACAAAAGCAACAGTCAAATTCTTGAAACACACGGCAACAATGGAAGTGCCCAAGTGATGGCTGAGCATAAGAATGTAGGAAGAAGTGATGCTCAGGTTTGCAGCTCGTTTGATGATGATGGGGTCCGATTTACAGATTGTTCAAATATTGCAGATGAACCTTCAGGCTAAAAGGAGTTTTTAGAGTGACGATGTGTCACTTCGTAAAGAGGAACAATTGGAAGAGGTAGAGGATAGTGCATCGCACGAACAAGGAGCTAGACTAGTGATGATCACTCAGGACAACACTGAGGAATTGTGTGTCCTGTACCAGGAGTTCCTACATAGAAAACTTAGTGAAAAAGAGATAGCAGATTCTGACGCACTTCAGAAGTTGATGGCGATGTTAAGAAAACATCAGAGTATATTATTAGATAAGGATATCAAAATTACAGCTGCAATATATGGAAGCAGTTGGCAGCTCCATCTGATCATTGGTCGTATGATCAATCTCTTTGCAGCAACTGGTCACAACAACTAAGCCAAGTGCTCACGTCTGTACTTACAAATGATGTTGAGACTCACCTATGGTTATTTGATCAATTCATGAATAATGGGTACTACACCATTTACAGATCCGATCAATTTAGAATTGATATTTAGAAGATTTAGAAGAAAAGGTCTTTTCACTGTCTATAAAGGCTATGTCCACCTATGTGTAGAGTATGCTGCTACTCTCTGGACTGCTGGTCTCACTCAGGGGCAGGTGAGCCGCCTTGGAGAAAATCCAGAAGCGTGTCTGCCGATAATCCTTTCTCGGGATTATATATCTTATTCTGAAGTGTTGGAATCTCTCCAATTGGAGCTGCTTTATGAGCGCAGACTTCAACTTTGCAAAGATTTTGCAATCAAGGCTAGCACCTCTGTGAGATTCTCTTCGTGGTTCCGTTTCTGATTATAGATCAGCAGTACAGATATGCAAGAGCACCAAATACAAACCCTATAAATATATAACTGAAGATTAAAAAATAGTCCTCTCCCCTTCCTCACAAAATTAATAAACAAGTTTTTTTTTCAAAAAGTAAACTCAGCCAACCTTTATTTATGCAACTCATTTTCTGCAGTGCTTTTCAAATTATGGTGCTTTAACATGTTTGTACTTGTTCATAAATTAATGCAAATGTATAATAGCCTGAGCAATTTTTATATGAACTGTGCCAGCTTCAGTGTAGTGACTATGTCAGTGTTTATCAACATTGTTCTTATTTGTAGAGACTAACTTAATTTATTGTTTGATATTGTGCAATGTATAATTTTGTTTGATATGATTGATATAACTTTTAATGTTTTTAAATATTGTAAATATGTTGCAATTCAGCTTTTTAACTGCTATGACATGTGTAATAAAATATACCTTAAATATACCCCAAATATATTTTGGGCTGGACAGTGGACTGATCTAGTGATTGAGCAGGTGTTGATGAGACCAATTAAGAGCCGTGGTGGTCTGACACATGGAAGAGGGATGATGGAAAGTGTGAGGACAACTTGGATCAAGAGCATGCACAGATGTGCAGCAGCAGTTCATCACACCATGACATCCTGCAACTCAGCTGAAGCATATCACAAATGAGCAACATGTTGAGCTGGGAAAATCTTGAGCCAAATTGACTGTGAAGATCTTGTTAAGTGATCAAGATGAGTTGCATCTGAATTCAGTGGCATTAACTGTGATCGTGCTGAAGAAATAGGTGCAAAAATCCAAAAGAAAATGGATGACAAAAGCATCACAGATGTGACCTTGAAGAAGTCTGAGCAAGTCAAAACTCTTCTTTGGCTTCAGAAAGGTGTGAAAGTAGACAACCAAATGGTTCATATCGACAGAACAGTATTGTTTTCATGGCTAATGATATTGATCTAAAGAACAGAAGACATCAGGTCATATTTCAAGTATGAACTAACACTATACCCAAATGCATTATTCAAGGACTAATGCATGAGAAAAGCTGACTTACTTCTCCAGCTATACTCCATAAACCTAGAAGTACAAAGTAATTAAACTCCCAAGCAAGTCTCACAAGGAGTGCCTGGTATGTCGACTTATACGGGCAGTATTTTGTGCATGCAGTGTAAGAGAATTGTTTTGTTCGTACATCATGCGCTACGCATGTGATCGCGCGCGATTTCATGGATTTAGACTGAGCCTAAGCGCGTTTGGTACTAAGGCGCGATTAATGCTGCGCAGCGCATCGATTAATTTACTTTGTACTTCTAGGTTTACAGAGTATAGGGCTATCATGGACACATGCACTTCACCTGTCGTCATGTCTGAAATGAAATTCGTATTAGATGGGGGAGCTCTTCTTCACAGAGTTCGCTGGCAGAAGAATGTCACATATCTTCAAATAGTCAAGCAGTATCTAAGATACATCGACAGGAAGTATGGAAAGAGTGCAGTGATTATATTTGACGGATACAACAACATAGCTTCAACAAAGGATCATGAACATCAGAGGCGGTTGAGCAAAATAACAACAGTTGACGCAAAATTTTACTAATCAATGATCGCTCATTCCAAACACAAAGAACAAGAGTCGTTTCATAATGCTTCTCTCAAGACATCAAGTGACGGACATGAAATTCATCAAGCTGTAGAGGATGCTGACACCAAAATTATGTCCACAGCCCTGCATATAGCATCTACTGGCCAACAAGTGACAGTGGTTTCTGACAACACTGACATCCTTGTACTCCTCTACTCCTCTACAAAACTACCAAACATGCAACAGTCCAGGACAGGAAGGTTGATAATATGCAACATATGCCACGAAAGAGAATGACTTGCATGCAAGATTACAGACCACTTGTTGTTTAATCATGCTTGGGGAGGCTGTGATACTGTTTTTGCATTATTTGGAAAGGGGAAGTTGGCATACTGCATAGAATACAAGAGCCTGAAGAGGCAAGACAGGTCAGCGACGTATTCTGCAGCTATATCAGAACTCAAGATGAGGTCGCCGAAGCTGGAATTAGACTACTGGCGCTTCTCTATGGTGGTAAGCCCAACTATTTTTCAAATTACTAACCAAAAAAGGCTAAAATCCGCGTGCGTCAATTTGGAGCAACGCCAAGATTGTTCAAAGTTGGACATAAATCCTGATTTTTAACAAAAAATTAAAAACTAAAAAATACCGACCCTAGATTTTGATATGCTTTATATGATGCGTTTCATTTCTTACCTGTTGCTGATATTGATTTTGAGTAACTGGGAACCAAAAATCACGAATTATCGCCGAAAGTGAATGCAGAGAAAATCGCCATTTTGTCCAAATGTTGTCTCGTTTCGCTACAAAATATGACCTTATTCCAAAACACAAGCGTTTCATCTCATATTTTTCACACTGCTTCTGCACCAGGTCACATTACGTCATCTGGGTTCTTTATGATCAAAATCCAACAATTTATGAGGCTCAAATCGTGAAATTAAAAACCTGTTCTGTTTTCAAAAGCAATTCACGTGGGCAGCCATTTTACAATTGAATACAAGTTACCATGGGTATGCGTCATCGAATCGATGCATCAAGGCATTCCTGATGCGCTCATTACTTCCAACTTTTGTTCGTGCGCGTGCCGAATAGCACTGACGCGTATTGCATAATAGGCGAAATTACCCGCCCTTTTGCAGTTCCGCCCATGTGTTTTTTTTTGGTCCAAAATGCGTAACAGAGTAAAAGTAAATTGAACAAAATTTTTTTTTTTTTTTTTTTTTCATTAAGAGGTCAAAGGTCATTTTTTTCGAAATCATCCGATTGAGCTGATATTTAACTGAAATGATCCTTATGACATCCTAATCATGTTGAAAATATTTTTGAGAACAAACGTCATTAAGAGGTCAGAGGTCAAATTTTCAAAATGCTACTAATGGACAGAAATTTAATATGATCCTTATGACAATCCAAATATGTTTAAATATTTTCGAGATCGAAGGTCGTTTACAGTCAAAGGTCACTACCTCGACTGTGCTCAGATCTGTCTTCAGATCTAGATATGGTTGGGTTTCGAAGCTAGGCTAAGTTTCGAAGCTGGGGCTAGGTTTCGAAGCTGGGGTGAGTTTTAGGCTTGGGTTTGAAGCTATCCGCGGCTGGTTTCGTGGTCTTTGACCACAGCTATATCTAGTTCACACTGCTTCTGCACCAGGTCACATTACGTCATCTGGGTTCTTTATGATCAAAATCCAACAATTTATGAGGCTCAAATCGTGAAATTAAAAACCTGTTCTGTTTTCAAAAGCAACTCACGTGGGCAGCCATTTTACAATTGAATACAAGTTACCATGGGTATGCGTCATCGAATCGATGCATCAAGGCATTCCTGATGCGCTCATTACTTCCAACTTTTGTTCGCGTGCGTGCCGAATAGCACTGACACGTATTGCATAATAGGCGAAATTACCCGCCCTTTTGCAGTTCCGCCCATGTGTTTTTTTTTGGTCCAAAATGCGTAACAGAGTAAAAGTAAATTGAACAAAATATTAGGAAAAAAATGAATATATATATATAGATTCTGTTGAAATATATGGAAAGAAAACATGTTAATGCCATTAAACATAAAAAACTCAAAACTGGCCATTTGACTAGGTTTCTGCCTTAACACAACCCTTAAGCTGGTTGTTCAATAATGGCTACATAATTGAAACCTGCATTGCCTTCAGGAATGGTACTGTAAATAATAAAATAATAAAAGGATTCTTGTTAGATTTATTTTAAATAAATGGATTGTGATGATATGTATTGGTTAGCCAGTTTTTTTAAATTTGCTTTTACAACATGCATTCTTATTTCTTGTGCTTATTGTTACTAAAGAAATTATTCGAAATCCCTATCCATTTTGGTTACAAAAACCGGCCTTCAATTAAAGGCTGATTTGCAGTGCAGAAGGTAACATAATTAGAAGACTGTGCATTAATATTACACTACTCTCTGATACCTTTGAGAAGCGTGGATGTGACTTCCATATGATAGTCATAAATTGCACGGATGCTGAAGTGTGTGTGTGCCGCCTTGCATTCGGTTCCACCACACAAGTACGCATGGCATGCTTCATTCGAGACTATTCTCTTGCATTGGTCCCACTATTCAATCAATGCCATCTTAAATGCTAAAAAAAACAATGTCCCAAAGCCGATTTGGGAATGCTGGACTTATTTATTTTGCATACGCTGGTATTAAAAAAGTAGACCGGACGATTAATTCCAGTGCAAAAAACTCTCAAGCCCTGGCCTATATGTGGATGTTAAGAGACTGGTCCATGGCTACACTTTGATATGATGTTTCTAAGTGACTGGTGACACAGTTCTGTTTACATGGAGTTTAAAAGATCCAGCCCTGAATCCTACTGATCACATTTTGAAATTTGGAAATTGAAAGCGTAGAACACATCTAAATTCACATCGCCTTCCCTGAGCACTACGCATTTGTTACAGTGTTTTGTAATTGGTATTACATGACATATAAATTCAGTAGCCATTACGAATATTGGTTATCATGGTAAGGTCGCAGTTTATTAACACCATTCCTATGTCTCTGTTGGCTTAAAGGCACTTAGTGATTTGCGAAATCAGGAAAATAAAAACAAAATCATCAAAAATCAGATTTTGCATTTGTTAACAAGTAAACAAGTATAGGTATCCAACATACCCGCACGTGATAGTCTTGAAAACACCCCTAAAAAGGGACAAAATCAGACATGTGAGATCGACGTTTTTAAGAAACGACGTCAAATCGATTTGCATTTTCAAAATAAATAGTGTGTACATTTCTAAAACTCTAGACATCTTTCGACGTCCAGGCGATTGCCCACTGGGGCGCGTCACCCGTCAAATCTGCAACCGATTATTGCGCCAAAATCGTGTAATACACTGAGTGGAAGTTCCAGACAACCAGAGTCATGTTCACAAGGAAATGTAAGACCGAAAAGAATACAGTGGGGCTATCTACACAGGAGGCACCGATCTGCTTCAATGTATGTGGTACTTCCAGATCCAAGAGTGTGTGAAACGTTGCGTTGGATGTCTGCACGATGCACATTTCATGGCCGTTAACAGCATGTGTTCGACAGTTAAAAACAAATCTATCGCGTAAGTGCGCGCACGTCAGTGCGTAATGTAATCGCGCGTTATTAGGCGTACCATGTGGGACGCAATAGAAACTGCGCTGATGGTGTCCTTTATCTGCGTTCCTTATATTCGATCTCAAGTTGAGGGTGGCGTCACTGTGCGCGTTAGGTTTTGCACCCCTAGACACGCATGCGCTGACCTTTACATTTGCAACAAACACGCACGTGAATTAAAGGCGTGCACAATACGACAAATGCTAAAGCGAATGCCGAGAGTCACCCTCAAATGACTCAAGACGCAGACCAAACGACAGTATACACTGCAGGCTGTGCCTGGGCAGTCTCCTATGTATGTAATACACCATGTCCACAAGCCACTCATTATCCGCTCGTGTAGTAGTAGCCCCAGTATGTGTGAGCATACAGGACATTTTTGACAGAAAACACATGTGATCATGGGATATGGTACTACTTTCAAGTAGTAGCCTATGTTAACACTCACGACAATACACAATATGTGATCATCAAATTCATCAGTGCATGCCCTCCTAGCCTAGCCTACGAGTCTTGCTTCAAATACAAAAATCGCAACTACCGGCTCAAGCAGCCAGGCCGGGCAGTGGGTGACGAGCTAAATATACTAGGCCATCTCTGTAACAAAACAGCCACTACGCTACTATTACTCTTCCCCTGAAAACAACTCTTGTGGTTGCTGAAGCCGATGTGGCAACTGGAAAATTGAAATTAAAATCCCTAAAATATTCAAATTCAAGTGCTTTTTTCTCAAAATTTCTTCCATCCAACATATTTTGTTGATGCGAAAAAGGTTGCTCAAAACAGCGTTTTCTAGCTATATGCCAAAAGGTGTTGTAGAGGGTCTGTTTGGGAGATTAATATGTAATTGATACTGCCAAGTGAGTCGATTTAAGCGGATATGTCGCCATTGGTCTAACGAATTTCGCCAACCTTTAAATCCCCAACTTCAGAACGAAACATTAATGACAGTCACCGCCTGTAGAAATCAGAAGTGTGTGCCAATTATTTTTTATGGGCCAAAAAAAAGGTAAAATTGACCCAAATTAGGGTAAAAATCAAGAATGGATTATTTATTCTGATTCAGCTTGAAATGTATTCCTAATAAAATCCCCCACTATATAGCTATAGATTCAAGAAAAATTTGAATGTTGGATTGGGTTAATTTTGACCCCAGAAAGGACCAAAAAAGGGGGTCAAAATTGACCCAAATAAGGTAAAATCATAGAATGGTGATCCCAACTTCATATAGGGTAATGTTTTAATTTCCCCATATTTGCTGTTAGATTCAAGAAGAATTTGAATGTGGAATCTGGGGTTATTTTTGACCCCAGTAAGGACCAAAAGGAGTCCCCCAAGTTGCTCGAATATGGTTAAAAAGTTAAAAGAATGGAGATGTATTTATTCCATCTTTAATTTGAAGGTAACAGTTCATTTGCCCCACTATATAATGCAGCTTGTAGATTGAAGAATTTGACGGTTGGAATCTGGGGTTAGTTTGATCATAAAAGGGTCAACAAGGGGGTCAAAAATTGACCCATAATTAGGTAAAAATCATAGACGGGGCATTTATTTATTTTGACTTCATATTGAAATGTACAATTCCCCCACTAATAGCTGTAGATTCAAGAAGATTGGAATGTTGGAATCTGGCCACGAAAAGGGTCAACTTGACACAAATTATGGTTTAAAAAGACAAATGGTGATGTATTTATTCCATCTTCAATTTTCAAGGTAATAGTATATAGTTTATTGCCATAGTTGTGATTGAAAGATATTGAATGTAAACCCCAGAAATGGCCAAAAGCGTTAAAAAATGATTAAAATGGTTAAAAACAAGGAAAATTGTATTTTGTATGCATATGTTTCAATGTTAAGCCAGGAATTTCAATAATCAATTGCAATTTAAAACCTTATTCACTGTTATTCAGTAGGGACATCCAAAATGAAAAACTTTGGATAATAATGGTCAAATTACACCCAATTTGGTCAACATATATTAAGCAATTCATGCAGGGTTAAAGAAGTCTTGCTCTGTTAAAAGTTGTAATAATGCCACAATATCAGGGCTTGTAACCTCAGTGGGGGCTGACGCTTCCCATTCCAAAAAAAGTCCATAACCCTAAAAGGCCAAAACTAGATTTTGCGATGGAAAAATATGTAGGTAATAAAAAGGCCACTTTGCAAGATTTTGTTCCCTTTGTAATTTGGGAGGACCAAAAAATTTGCCCCTTAGATGTATTTTTTGGCGAAGTCCCCTTTTGCAAAAAAATGCAACTCTCCTAATTAGTGTTCCTTTTACTGACATTGCAATGAAAAACTTTGAAAAGGGATCAAATGGTTCCCCAACCAAATTGGTCAAAATTTAACCCAATATGCAACAATTTCAGTCTTTTCCCGAAATAGGTAAAAAAACAATCCAGTAGGAGAGAATCAGTTGTCGGTCAGATGAAAGCTATCCTTCAAAATGTTGTTAAAATCTGATCTTTGGGTTTATTTCGGCCCGGAAAGTATCACTGTTAACTGTTTTACTATTATGGATAAGTATAATAGGGGAAGTCTGTTGTCTCCAGAGCAACTAAGATTGCCTTTACAGGCCTGTGTGCGAAACAGTTATTGTATGGTGCAGGCAACATTGACAATGCAAGGCGGGAGCTGCAGGACTTTTTAAGTTGGAACATACCAGGAAACTCATGCAATTGAAAATATTTCCTGGAAAAAAACATCCTATGACGAATATCGGATCTATGGTGAAATAACCTCCTATTACCCACAATCTTGTGGAACAGAATAGAGCTCAGTGGGCATTGCTTTCAAGTCAACGACCAGATTATATCAGATCCTTTAGTCTGTGGGTCTTCCATATCCAAGTAAAGGTAGCAGATCACTACCTACTCTGATAGCTATGACAGCAGAATTACAGCTTGACTTTGAAGTGGGAGCAGCAATACAGGATAAAGACGTTTTGCAAAGACGTACGCAACACGGATTTCGACAAAAGTAAAAAAATGATGATATTGTCGACCTTGCAAACATGACAATCGTTTCGTCTATGCAAATCTATGTGGCTGACACAAAAGCAAACATTTGTTATTCCACTTGCTCTCAAAAGATTAACTTCTCCCGTATAATTGTCCAATTGATAGGATTTTATTCACACTCTTTTGGGGGTCTATTGTCTCTTTTGGCCTTTCTGGGGTAATTTTGGAGTCAAATTGATTAAAGATCCGACTCTCTAAGGCCCAAGTAAAAAAAAAAAAAACAGTTGATCGTCCCCGCCCGCTCCGATTTTGGACGCCGAACGATTTGTTAATTCTTATTTTTTTAAAAAAAGCAACACCACCACCAAAAAGAAGGCTAAAAAAGGGGGAAAATGAAGTTATATCGGAGCACTATTGACCTCTCAACCTATTGTAAAGGATCTTACTGTGTTGAAGCATTTCTTCAACTTTCTTGCATACTGCTATTTCCACAATGCACACGCAATCTTCAAATTATCATGGTGGCCATCTTAGACATGCCCGACCATCGTTGAAAAAAAATAATAAAAATTAACAAATAATAAAGGCCTCTCACCAACTTTTTTCAAAAGTCTGGCCGATCAACTTTTTATTTTTACTTGGCCTTAAAGAGCCTCGTCCACGGGATCTACTGGCGATAGAGTGGAGAAAAATGAATTACTACTGCATTTTAATATAAAGTTGGAATGATTCTTCGTTTTTGGGCAATTTTAAGCCATTTTTCACCCTTCTTGGTGTCAATTTTGACCTAGATCAAATTCCATTTTCTTTGGAATTCTTCTGCTATAGAGTTGGGGAAATGAAATACTAGTTTAAGATGGAATAAATACATCAAACCTTCTATGATTTTAACCTCATTTGGGTCATTTTGACCCCTTTGGGGCCCTTTCTGGGTCCAAAAATAACCCCAGATTCCAACATTCACATTCTTCTTGAATCTACAGCAATATAATGGGGGAAAGGTAAATACTATTACATTAATATGAATTGGAATCACCATTCTTATTTTTTACCTTATTTGGTCCATTTTGACCTCTTTTGGTCCTTTATGGGGTCAAAAATAACCCCAGATTCTCAACATTCAAAATTCTTTTTGAATCTACATCTATATAGTGGGGAAATATAAATACTATTACATTAATATGAAGTGGGAATCACCATTCCTATCATTTTTTACCTTATTTGGGTCAATATTTTTTTTTTTTTTTTTTTTTTAATATTTTTAAAAAAATAACCCCAGATTCCAAACATTCACAGTTTCGTGAATCTACAGCTATATGTGGGGCAAAATTAAATAACTATACATTAATATGAAGTGGGAATCACCTTCTTGATTTTTTTTACCTAATTTGGGTCAATTTTGACCTTTTTTGCCCATAAACATAAAAATTGCACCACTTCTGATTCTACATCCACCCAGGCGAGATCCCCATATATGTACCTAACATGTGGCAGCAATGAACATTTTTTTACTCTTCCACCTACCCCTTGGTGCCCAAAACGGGTCCGGGCTGACGTATATGACTAACAAATATATAGTTTATAGGTATCTAAAACCAATGATGACTACTCTCATTTAAAAGGAAAATGTGTAATATTTGGTAGTTTCAAGCATGTTTTTCTAACACATTTTGAATCCAACTCAGGCGCATGACCATATAGCATTAGTCATGTTGACAGTTAATTTGCATAAAAATTCAAATGGCTGCCATTTTAAATTATGGCATAATACCTTAACTGATGATCTAGTTGTGTTCGCTACCCTGAAAATATATGTATAGAAGACACAAGAAGAAAGTCTTTACAAGCCTTAATCTTGAGTTATGTACAAAAAATGTTAAAATGGTGGCCATTTTGAATTTATGCAAATTAATGCACACTTCCCCTAAAAATTAAGCTTTGGGGACCGGAAGATTTGGAATCAGCAAAAAATTGCATATAAAGACCTATTCCTGCTTTTACTCAAAAAGTGAATACAATTGCCTTCGACAATTCTTTTTGATAAAATGGAACCATCTAATGAGGAAATTTCGGGCAGAAATCTATTAACCGAGTAAGTGGCAGCATCACCCACACTTTATTCCACACAGACTGCTAATTCATCAGGGTGACCAGTGACCCATACTCTCGTCCCTAATTCCTGTTACATGGCACATTGTGCGTCTGTCCTTGTGTGTACTGGCCCTTCAAGCAATCAATGGTGTGCCGTTTTGGCGGGCATGCAAGCTTACTGGCATGCATGTAACAGGAATTATGACTGACTCCAGGTCATGAATAGGGTCACTAATGACCCAACTGCTTTTGACCTTTTATAGCAAGCTAGGGTGGGAATTGCAGAGGTTTTGCCAACAGATAATTGGTACACAACAGGATTCCTCCTTGATGAAAACAAACTGATCCATTCTTTATACAGATCAAAGCCAAAATCCCCTACCCATTCCCATTTATTTGCTAAAACAAATTGTTTCAAGGTATCTGATAATATGGTAATTACAAACAAATACCTGTGGGCTTAATTCTGTGTGGCATCTTCTCAACTGTTTCTCATCCTCCTCCTTACTGGAAAGTTTGCGTAGCTGACCCTTCAACACCATCTCCAGTAATTCTTCAGGGTTATTCTCTGCACTGTACTTCATCCTGTACTCATGTCTCAGTAATTGAACCTACATAACTGTCTTTGTCAATAGACGTTTTCAAAATGAACACAATACATGTTCATAAGAACATACAACAATCTGCAAGCATCCTTATACGTTCATACATTCAGTAATGCACGCATAGAGCCAGCAACACCAAATTTATGCAAAGCAAAAAAAAATTAGATAAATGCTGCCCACCAAAGAGCTACATGTGACAGACAACCGATTATATGAAAGGGATTTTATCGGTGGTCGGCGTAAAAGTGTACTAAAACTTAGATTGAGAAATGAGAACCGTTCTATAATGTACATTCAATCTCTTACAGCTGATACAAAATTTGGGTGTACTCAAAATCCAGTAGCTGACTGTACATTATTACCATCGATATCAATGCTACGGGCATCTTTGGTGCTTTATGTCATCAGAAGTTTCATTATCTACAGTTGATGTCACAGAACTTCAGCAATCACACTATGTGTGCATGCTGGATAATGAGCGTGTGGGCTGGCCTTCCACACACCAAGGAGACAGTCAGACCATCGGAATTTGCAAATGTACGTCCCGGTTGGTCTAACCAATGGGAACCCCACTTCCATGTTTATGCATCGCAAGTGCTAAAGACAGGAAAAATAGCCTAAGTACTGTGGCTGGGACTGTAACTCGCTATTTTTATTGCTTAGTGCCATATGACACAAGCTGTATTAGATTTCAATATCTGACTTGCCATTATTACCATCTCTACCAATGCTACATGGCATCCTCTGTACTCCATGTCATCAGTACAGGGAATAATAGCCTAAGTACTGTGGCAAGGACTGTAACTCGGCCATATTTATTGCTTAGTGCCATATGACACAAGCTGTATTAGATTTCAATATCTGACTTGCCATTATTACCATCTCTACCAATGCTACATGGCATCCTCTGTACTCCATGTCATCAGTATGTGACCCAGCCATTGTCATCTCTGTCACTGCTATAATAGCATCCTCTTTAAGCTGTAGCTCATCTTGCACTCTGAAGTCGTCAACAGCTGCCCCTCCCCATCAACATTTCTGTTGGTGTCATATGGCATCCTCTGTGCTGTATCTCATCATGTACTCAAAATCTCGGTAGCTGACTCGACCGTCACCATCTCTGTCAATCTCACTGCAACAGAATTGTGAAACCAATGGCATTCATCGTAGTTTAAAAGAAGTAATAATAAACACTATTTGGAATCAATTCATAATAAAGTTAGGAGCGTCCGTATCATGGATACATGCGGCCCCGGATCAGCTTACTCAGTTGATAGTCCCTGACACCACCACAAGCCATTACTAATGACTTGTGGACACGCTAAGAAGAAGATAATAAAGTATCTAGAGTGTGAATGAGGGAAGAGATTTACACAGGACTCCTAGTCCTATTCAATCCTGTTTTTTCTCATCCACTACAAACTCACTACCAACAAGAATGGATATTAAGTCAGTGAAGGGTATAGAAATCAGTTCCTTAAAATATTCTTGACTATTTTTTGTTTATAAATCAAGATATTTAATAATTAAGCTTATGGTGTACGAATATTCAAGAGGGAATGATGGACTCCTGGTATTTATACTGGTTATATGGTTTGGTGAATAACATTTTTTCCCTGCCACGGGTGTGTGCATGACATTTTTAAAGCCTTTTTTGACTCGTCTCATAGGGAAATGCTGCAAATGCAACAATAATTCAACAATGCACTGTGCTTATAAAAGCAGAGGATTTCTGTTATTGATCAGCTTTCACATGCACACCACAAAGACGCATTTCTTGATGTGGGCGTAAAATGTTATAAAACTCACTGGCAACGAGATAGAGACACGGGAGTATACCAGTATAATTAGTACAGGCCATTTGCTTCAAGTCAGAACAAAACGGGTCAACCGATATTTAACCTATCAAATCAATACATACAAAGAATAATGATTCATAACAAAACATTCTAGATAATCAGTCTGACTTGATAATCAGCCTGACTTGAGAACATACACAATGAACAAATATATCTGCAACATTCAGATGTTTCCAATATCATGCTATATAACTTATTTCCATCATGACAAAAAAATGACAACTACAACAAAAATAAAAAAAAAGTCTAAATAGGGAGGAGATGCAGCACAAGACTGAAGCCTGAATAGAATGTTACACCACCTTGTAATTATCTAATGAAAACAAAGGTAATAAAAACATACAAACAAACAGAGTGTGGTCATACAGTCAAGTAATCATTGCCTTGTTCACACTGGTCCACTAACATCGATGTTAGCTAACATCAACGATAAAGTATTAATCTGCTAACAGAGACGGCACGTCCATGCGACAAGCCCACACGTTGCAGTTAGCTAACTTTAATGTTAGCAACCGGAAGTCAGACATGACTTTGCCTGTGGTGCGGTGCGGCATGAAACTGGTTTGTTTAAAAATTTGTAAGCAAACCAAAAACAAATGGTGGTTGGAATGAGATGATGATGAAAACAAAAATGGCAGGTGATGCGAATCAAATAACCTGGAAGTTGAAGCTATGGTCATCAAGAGGTCATGCCTAACAGCGTGTTCATGATTATTGCTGCCCACACGGCCACTAGCAGCAACGGTCGGTCACTGTTAGTGCACTAACCATAAGTTTCTTATGGTCAGTAACCACAAGTTTTTTTGTGGTTAGCTTAACAGCGAGTGCATCTACACGGTCACTAAAGGTCAGTTCATACTAGCATTAGGGTGCACTGCGGCAACGCAACGCAAGTTTCAAAATATTGACACAGATTACTGTGGTACGGTAAAATAAATACAACGGCAGCTGATGTCGATACTGCGGTGAACTGCAGTGAGGTGTGGCACCACAACGTAACGCAGAAGATTCTGCGGTGTCATAGAGCATTGCCACTGATGTTTGTTTTGATACTGAACACTGAGCAAAATCAAATTGCAGCCGCCAGCGACAAACACCGCGCAAAAAGTTCAAAAATATTTAACTTCATTTGTGACGCGTTGCGGTGAGGTGCGGCATGGCAAATTTTAGGTAAAATTGCCACAGTTTGTCGCAGGCCACCGCAGTTTGAAGAGGAAAAGAGACCTGCGATGACCTTGTCGCTTTTCAATGTATCGATCAGTTCTGCGACAGAAGTGGATAAAAAATGCAGTAAATTTGCCATAATGCACCTTGCCGCAGTGCAGACCTTAACAGCAAACTAACATTGATTTTAGCTAACAGCAACACTAACAGAGAACTAACCATGACCGTGTGAACATGCCTATTGTGTAATCAGGAAATGTACAAAGTCATTTGGTCACATTATTTGATCCGAATAGGTAAAATGCATTTTGTATAGAAAATGTGGAGTTTTGGAGCAATCTAAAATACAGGCTACTTTGCAAAGCATAATATTTCATCTTATTTATAATGTCTACAAACCTGAAAGCCTTTTGAATCCTATGGGCTGGGATGTGAGGTGCAACGGTGCTAAAAGCCTTCTGAACATCGGCCAGGGTAAGGAAGCCACGACCTGCGTACAGATACAGATAAAAGTGGCACTATTGACTGAATGCTGAAAATGTAATGACATCATAGCACAGTGTATCCTGATTCCCCAAATGGTTTTAAAAGTCATAATGATACACTTTCAGTCTCTTTATTTTATTAAAGTGTCCCTGTGAGATGCAACACATTTTTCTGAATGTGTTATTTCAACACATCCTTTTTCTGACTGGGCTACTTCAACATATCATTTTTCTGATTCTAAATATATTGTGTACAGCAGTGGTGGGTGTGGAAACCACTCTAGCAGAATATAAATGTGACATGTAGGCCTAGTGGTCAGAGCTTCCACCACAGTCGGAAGGTCACAGGTTCGAATTCAGTATATGTGTGCACACCTGTAGAACTTGTGCTTTTAAAATTCCCACTCGATCAGTATGAGGCACTTGTATAGTGCAGCAGTCACGCTAACATTTTGGCTATATTCTACAAAATTGACTTCACTTAAACTTGTTTTAGGTATCCTAAGAATTGCATGCATAATGGAGTGCTCGAATACCTCTGTATAACACAAAAAAAAAGCCAATAGACAAGGTGCTAACCTGTTTTTGTAAACACTGATGTCACATCGTGGTAGAAATAGCATCATACTACTCCTGATCCCAGAAAATATGGCAACTGCGTTAGGAAGACTGGTAACTGAATCCTAACCTGTTATGAGTCCCATTTGCCAGTTTATCTGACAAGTTTTGAGTGCGCCCATCCCTAAAATTAATAATTTACCTGTTTTTGGGGGAAATTACGAATTGCCAAGACAGAAGTCAATACACTCTAACCTTAAATACCAATATCTTAGCTAAAAAAAAGATCATGAAAAAGTTTGAATCAATCATGCCAATGTTACTCGCATGTTTGGTTATGTCCTCTACACTCTATGTGACTCTGAATTTCAATGGAAATAAAACAAACCAACACTGAAAATGCATACTTTTTTTTTTTTTTTTAAATTATCAAAAATGTAATTTCACTCAAAATTAGGACTCACAAATAGAGGATTATAATATAGCACAATTCCCACCTTATTTGCTTTACATATTTTTTTTTTTGCTCCAAAATAAGTGCTTTGTTTTCTTGACATTGAGAGTGCAAGATGTTATTCATTATACTATTAGAAAGGAAATTAGACCTTAAATATCATAATAATAATCAAGGTTTATTTTAATCTCAAATCGTGGCTCGTAGGCCAAATTGGCTAGAGGCTTTAACAACTTAATAATTACGAGACAGAGGCAATGCAACTTAGAGGCAGCACTTAACAGCACCCTAGTTGCAACATTCAAATACACTATACGAAGCACACCGAATGGGAACACAGTGCAAGCTTTCATGGTTCCTTTGGGCCCCATGTTCAAATGACGACAAAAACTGGAGAGATGTGGTATTCATTTTTAATTCTGTTTATACAAATTAAATCCCAATTTGGATTCTTGATTAAATTAGCAATTGGTCCCACTGGAGAGTAGAACCTGAACCCTTTGCTCTTGAGGTAGGCTTGCTGACTGCTTGCGCGCACGCCACTTTCCTCAGCCATCTACCCAATCCTGTTTATGCAACCATACCGCTATGGCAAATTAATTGTAGAGCTGTTAAGATTTACTTTCCTACTTACATGAGGCTATCAAATGCCATGAATATCTGCCTTATTTCATCATCTCGTCTACAGCACAACTTGGTGGCCAGTTAAACTCAAAAATTTTTCCAGATAAACCTGCAGCAGATAAAATACATTATTGCCATATAATGAACACTATTAAACAAATGTAGTCAGAGTTCTTGCTTAATAGTGCTTATTTTCAATTTATTACAAGTAAATGAAACAAACTACCAGCTACCTTTTGGATGACTTTGCCAATATTTATGTGGTCTGACATATATTTATGACCATTGCCAGTGGTTCACAACGCACTGTGAAGCCTGTTACTGCAATCTCTAAATTGTTAGCTTAGCTTGATCATCGATTTGTTGAAAAACGAATTATCATGCAGTCAAGCTTATGCAGTTGGTACCATTTGAGATGAAGTTGGTAAGTTGCCATGCTCAGAACATTTCCCCCCAATTTTGAAGCCCTGGCTCAACCTTGCTTATAACCAAATGATTTTCACTATTACCCTTCATATGTATTTATTAGATAGTCATGCCTTTCCAATTGATCAATATTTAATGCATGATAACCAAGCTATTTCCTAAGTGAAGAACTACCACAGGAGTTAGTTTTTTACTACTTTCCCTTGCAATCCCTGAAACATATAATGTGCCTTCTTACTATTAGGGCAAATTAATTATTCAGCTATATTGTGGGAAGAGACAAAAAGCAGTTTGATGAGTTGTGCAACTTTTCTACCTGGAATTAGCATTGCTTTTCCATACTAATGCAGGTGATTTATATGGTATTAAAGGGTACACACCACAACTCCCTTATACCATATTCTATTGGAAAAATGGCACCTTTGAGCATGTTTTCTTTCACATTTAGAAACTCTCACAGAGGAAATACAACAACATCAACCCAAAGTAACAAGTTGAAATCACCAAATAACCAAATTTTGGAACATATGAGCGGAAAAAAATTTTTAGAGTTACGATCACCCAAACTTGCCCTATGCAGAAACGGCAACCCAAGATTCTCTATAGTCGCCAAGCTGTACTTTGCAAATCGTGTTAAATTGATGAACCGCGGGGGGGGAGGTAAATTTCACAAATTCACTGTTCCCATGCCGCTAGGTTTGAGAAACAATAACCAGTCCTAACCTGTCAATCATGAAATTTCATCATTTTGTCAGTCTTAATATAACTAGTGCGTTTTCAGACATTTTAAAGCACTTTTTTCAGATGTCCAATGCAAGAAAGTAGTCCACCCAAGATTTTTGATCCTTTACGGCAGCCAGGTTAGTGTGTAATAACCTATATATACACATTGGGCCTTAAATTAGTTTAAACATGTCATGAACATCTAACATTGGACCTCTTTTCATCACATTTATTAAAAAGACCTTTAGCACTCCATTATGATGACAGGTTGGCTCCTTGCTTAGACCCCCTCCACATTCCCCCCCTTTTTCCTGTTGTGTTGTATAACAGAGTATGGCTATCCCCTGTTATCTGTGCAAATATCGAAGGGAATCAAACATGATTTTTTTTTTGGGTCCTCGTAGAAATATGCATTAATTAATAAACTATGGCTAAACTTTTTCAGGAAAACAGTCCCAACGGTCCTTTTGTCATTAAACTACATAGACTTTATAGGAATATCCGATGAAGGGAGCCCTCATTGCCAAGAAATCTGAATATACAGGCACAAAGCTTAATCTCGATCTATATACCGGGGTCAATGTACATTTTTTTTGGAAGAAAAATGCTTTTGTGGCAGTCCAGGCAGTGATACAACCAGGATGTGCCCTGCTAGCAGCGAGTCAGCAATTTAACCCCTGGGGGGGGGGGGGGGGGTGGTGGGGGATTTTTTCTTTTTTTTTTTTTTTTTTATTTTTTTTTTTTTTTTTTAAAAAGTTAAAAATTTGCACTTTTCCCCCACCCCCTGTTCCTTTTTTACTGTCCCCATCCCTGCCCACATATGGTTGTCTTTAGGTGAGAGGCAATCCAATGTGCCCTAATAGGGTTTTTTCGGGCACAATTTGCTAGAATGATGTTTGAAAACATGGGGTTCCGGGGTGAGATAATTTGGCCAAATTTTCTAAAACGGCGGTGTCTTTGTGGGAAATTTTCCCCAAATAGGCGGTCTTTGGGTGACAGTGGAAAAATTGTCAAAAAGATGACATTTTTTGGGTGACGATTAGCTTACAACGGACGGGGTCCTAACAGCATTACATGTGCATCGCCTCCACCTCTGATTACCCCCACCCCCCCCCCAATCCCACCCACGGTCTGGACAAGCAAAACAAGCTAAATCTTTTTACTAGTTTTTCATTGATTTTGGTCGGACAGATGCTTTTGGTATCTTAAGGGTATGCCTACTCCACTCTAGCTCCCTTTATCAGTAAAATCACTCTAAAATACACTGGGCCATTCCTATGCATCTATTCGGGATGAATTTAAGTATTCTTCTGCCACCACAAGCCCACACAATTTAATTTCCGTTGAGGCTGCCGATTCGTCGTGGATGGTGGGGGCACGTACCAAATGCCATGCAATACTCTTACTACCTGAGCTCACCTACCTTAAGAATATAGGTCCCAATGCACATGCATTTTAACCGGCTCAAAAACATGATAAAATCACATGTTTTTTCAGTGCAACACTTAACTTACATATCGATTAATTAAAAAGACTGAGGTTGAAAGGTCAAAAACTTCGGAAAAATGGACCGACATATAAGTCACTACATACAATGCTGTCTCTATAGGTTACACACCACTAACTCACTTATTCGCAGTAGTCATGGGAAAAATGGCAACTTTGAGCATGTTTTCTTTTTCACATTTTAAACTCTCACGAGGAAATACAACAACACTCACCCCATCACATCACCCAACCTACAAGCGAAATCACCAAAAACCAAATTTTGAACATATCTGACGGAAGATATTTTAGTTACGATCACCAAACTTGCCCGTCCCTGATGTCAGAACCGACCGACAACCCAAGATTCTCTATAGTCGCCAAAGCTAGTAATTTGCAATTCGATGTGAAATTGATGATCGCGGAGTCAAATTTCATCAAATTCACTGTCCAAATGCCGCTTAGTTTGAGACAAAATACCAGATCTAAAGAAACCATGTCAAATCACTGAAATTTCATTCACAATCAAATTCATCCTTCTTACTATAACTATGTGGGCATTTTCAGACATTTTTAAAGCCGTTTTTCTCAGATGCCAATGCAGACAGTAGTCCCACACCCAGATTTTTGATCCCATTACGACGGCATCCAGGTTAGTGGTGTATAACCTAACGGTCCCACGAAATGAGATGAAAACCTACTCCAACTTTAACGGGGCATTCATTCCAATAACAAGGCCATAAAAAAGAATAAATATACCTGTGACATCATTAGTGAACTATGATTTTCAGTCAGTGTCCATGAAATAGATTCACACCAGTCACCTGGAATTTTGCTATTACTCTCTGAAAATCAATAGTTTAACCCAAATTTTTCTGGTCCCGTCTTGTAGACTTGACACTACTACCACATATTCTATTTGCAATTTCTGGGACCTTTAAACCTCCATGCAGACTTCTGCAATATGATTTACAGTGTTACTACTTTGACAAAGAATAAATCAAGGATGCTGTTTAACAGGATGCTCACAAATCCACGCCCAATGTTGGTTATATTCAAGAAAATTACCTTTTATCAAGACTTTGATTATTTATCCAATTGTGGTGCGTGCGCCCTCTCTGAACGCGCTCAAGTTGAGTCTCACCCCTACTCTGGTCCCCTTCCTCTCGGCCTCGGTGGCCGAAGGCACTTGACCATGCGCCCTTGTCCGCACTCGTGGTTGGGGATAAAAATGCAGGCTCTTTGACAAAGACCAGTGTCCAACAAAGCCCTGATAACTACAAGTGACGTGTTTACAGATCAGCATTCTAGTGCACTTTATAATCAAAGTAATCCACAAGAATGAGGGGACATGCCATCCATCGTACTTGTGCAGAGAAGGTTTTTGGGAGGAGCTCAGGATAGGCTTAAATCAAATGCAGTCAACACATCGTTATCCCACTATTATTGCATACCAGTGAAGTATCCAGAGCTTAGTATATCACCCATGCTGTGGAGTGACAATAATATATGATCCGGGTGTTAGCACCTAGGCCTACACCTACTCCTTGTAATGAGTGATGATACTTGAAAAAGAATTCATCAGGAACTGATCGTGTATTTAATTTTGTTGTTTACTTTGTTTCCAAGTAAAAAAATGACCAATAATTTGCACTAAAAACAAAATATATTACAAAATTGAGTTATATGTAATTTTGCATGTCGAATGTTTAATTTTTTGTAATTTTGTATTTTCTGTCCCTTAACAGACAGAAATTACAAACAATAGCCCTATTTAGGTGTAACCAAAGGCCTAAAGGTGTGTCAAAGTTTAATGAAACAAAATCAACCCGGTTAAATATCTGGTCTTTTGTGCTCGTTCTTTTGTGTATGTCAGTGAACAAAACCATTAAATTTCAAAACGCGTGAATCAAGCCCTTCCTTGGTGGTTGCCATCAACTTCCCATCACCCTGAGATACCATTGCAGCCCGTTAAGGGGGCAGGCTGTAATGTAATCAGCTGGCTGTCCTGCTCTTCTGCACCACACTTGTAGGCCAGACTTCTTGCCAAACCCCCATTTACACAGACTCGCCTTGAAGCGTCTGATACCAGCTTTATCCACACATGCCTGGGGGGGGGGGGGGGGGGGGGGGGGGGGGGGGGGGGGGGGGGGGGGGGGGGGGGGTGGGGGGGGGGGGTGGGGGGGGGGGGGGGGGGTATGTTCAAAGCGTGAATGGATTGCTAATAAAGTGCTGCAGCGATTAGTTGACACCATGAACTGGTCTCACCAATATGGTTGTCCAACTTTACAGGACTGGTTTGTTGTCAAGGGTATTCAACAGGTCAAGTGCACACTGTGTTGAATTGAATACTGGGACTACCTCCCTGCAGTATATCATATGTAGGGCAGTAGTCCTCATCATTCAACATGTGGGACTAGTTATTTGAACTACTTTCCCACTAAACCGTGGTGTACTTCTTGACCTAGGGGAATGAGAAATAGGAGATAAAACAGTGGAAGACAGTAGAAGAAAGATGAGCAAGGGGAGGGTGGAGGGCGGGAAAAAGAGGGGAAAAAAAAGGGAGAGGAAGTGTAGACTTAAGAAATAGATTATTAGTGTAAGAAAGGAAAAAAAGATTGAACAGGTTTTCTGCGATGCAGATTTTGGGCCAATACCCAACTTTTTGACACCAGCACATGTATAAAGTCATTATTGATGTTTGTAGCATTCGAAAATATAAATTCAGCATTTTGGTTTTGGGGATATCTACTGTGAAATTACCTATACTGTTAGTCACAATATGAGCAATTACCAGGTCCTGGCAATCTGACTTCATGAGTTGCAGGGCAGTGCTTTTACCTGTTTCCAGAAGTGTTTTGGTGCATTTGGGTTGTGTAGCGAACTCAAGTTGCTCCCTTTTTCAGGTGCCTTGTTGTTGTGTGTACCCAAAGTAAGCCCACTATGTGGGGTCATCCCTGAACAGATCTTCATCCTCAATTCTTGCTACTTAAAATAGATGCTGAGCAGTAACTAACCGGGTCCCTGACTCTTTCATGAATTGATCCCCTTCATACTGCATAAAAGAATATGGCAAGTGGTTCTTACTATTTACATATTACTTGCAAATAACTTCAAACGTCCTAAAAATATTGTTTATTATAACATGACGCCGGGGTTGGTTAAAAGCCCACATAAGTCTGGTTTTTGTTTTTGAAAAATTGATATGACAAAATGCACTCAAACATACACAATTGATTACTCTTTGAATTGCAAACAAGTAGTCAGTATTATGCAGTATGTATACGTCCCCCACCTAATTTTTGAAATGAAAAAACATTTTGCATCAGATTATATTTGACCTTGTTACACACCGAGGAAGCCTGTGTTCATCTATGATTCAAAGCTGAATTCACTTTCACATTACAATAAAGGTATTTTTTTACCCTGCATTCTTTTAAAAGCTCATATTGAATTGCAACCCATCATTCCTTGGCCATGATTTGAAACTACTTGGTATTCAAGGTTGGTAAACATGATTAGAAAATAACCTTCGCAGAGGCATCCAATGGAATGCTGATCTTTACGAATACTCTAGTAAATGCCTCATCAAGCAACTAAAAAAACAGTCAATGATGTTGCAACCTTAATAAACATAAAACAATGGGGAGAGAACTAGAGATGATCAAATTCTATCAGAAGACGAATCTATGGGTTTAATTTTTCAAGACTAACAACACTACGTATCGGGTACTTCTGAGGCTATTTGCAAAGTTCTACAGAAGAAGAATCCGAGTGTATTTCAGAGACTACCAACACTCTACGACAACAACTCTACACCCTAAAGACCCTGTTCCCAAGGAACTCCAACATGGAGTTATCTACTCCTATTCCTTGTGGAATCTAATGACAAATGTACATTGGTGACACCGGCAGATCATTGAAAAGAGAACCGGCGAACACCAGAAAGCGACTCAGACAGGCAACACACAAAAGTCAGCAATCGCCGACTGTGTGGACGACCAACATCTCATGACTGGGACAAGACTAAATTCTGGATAGAACACTAATTTGCCTGAAAGGAACTCATAGAAGCTTTGTGACATCAGGTCTGCAACAACTTCAATAGGGGCAAAGGAGCAGAAATTCCTCCTGACAGGGGTCGACTACTAAAGGGAATCAACCACTAATAACCCCATCGACTTTGTACCAAATGACCTCTCACCAAACTTCAATTTCTTGGCGAAGGCGATGTTATTTCAAAACTGGATTTTTGGGGAAGATTAGGACATAGCTCCTTCAACAAAATGAAAAGTCATAATGATGAGGCTGATTTTTTGAGTCTACAGAGCACAAAGATATGCAATTTCAAAACGTCCACGCCTAGTTGAAATCGTACTAGAAAATTAAATTGTAGATTTCCCCAAACTCCTCAGAAATTATACAAAATGGCACAGACAAAAAATCTTTACCACCCAAATGGTTTGTTACTAGTCCACACATTTGATTCATTTCAAATTTCATTTGAAGGCACAACTTATCAACTTTTGTGACTCTTCATTTAGGCAGGGCCATATTTGGGACGCCAACACGTCTTGGCACTGACGTCGTCTGCTACACCTAGTTTATTTTAGTGGTGTTATTCCAAAGGATACCTCTCGACCAATGAACCAGAAACTTATTTACTGGGGTATCCTTTGACATTGGTTATTGTTCTCTCCACCTTGCACCTATGACTGTTTAGTTTGGCTTGATGATGGCATGCGTAAGACTCTCCGAAGTTCAGCCTTCCAATTGGATGCCTCTGGGAAAGATTATTTTCACTCATTCCTAGGAATCTCAGCTCCGGCCTTGTTCTTCCAGTTAAGGTGGGGTGTTGATACAGGAATTCAAAAGGAATGTTTTTTGCCAGAGGTTGGTTGACTCCAACTTATACTTGTGCGCCGCATAGCACAGACGCGTATTGCAGATACGCAGAAATTACCCGCACTTCTGCAGTTGAGGGCCCATGTGATTTGTTTGGTCAAAAATGCATAACACAGTAAAAAGTAAAATGTACCAAAATGGAGGAAAAAAAGTAATAGATTCTCATAAAATATATGGAACGAAAACATGTTAATGCCATTAAACATGCAAAAAAGTAAAACCTGGACTTGAAGTACGTCCAACACAGCCAGAGGGTGTATTGAGTCTCATCCCACAATGCACCCCAGTTTGGGAAATTTCACTCAATAAGGTCATGATCCCACAAAAAACCTATTCCTTAACACATTAACCCCTGCTTTTACAGTAATTTTAGCCAACAAAGTGCTTCTACTTGATAATTTTAGCATGATCAGGAAATAGACTTATGATTTTTAAACTTTTTTTGAACACTTTATCTCGAGTCTGACTATGGTTTAAACCGAGACAAGGAGATTCCAAACGCACGCACAAATTTTGTCAAACCATGACTTTTGCATATTTATAATGCTTACCATCACACATGAAATGAAATAAGCCAGAAACATGATGTTTTACGTAATAAAAATAATAATAAAATTAGTACAAAGAATATTTTTCTGTCGGCAGCAACAAAAACAAATCCCTCGTGCTTCTCTTTAGGCAACAGCAATTTAAGACTTATTTTCTGGTTTTTCTTTTCTACTTGTCCAATAAACCTTTGAAACCTTCTCGGTAGGTGTTCCACAACCTATCAAGTACAATTGCAGAGAAATTTGCATCTTAAAAAATCTTCCTCATGCCCCTGCAGTACAGTTTGGCACATGCAATGCATCATGGGGTTGGTTTAAAGGTGCACTTCGTAATTCTAGACTTTGTTTTTGTTCATGGTTCCTAGCTATCCTCAGAAAGCTTATTTCCAAAATTCTAGTTCTACCGCACATTGTTTTTATAAGCAAATGGTTGTATCATGGTGCCCCTATTGGTAGAAAATACAAATGAACAAATTTCTTCCAGAGAGATCACATTTGTCCTGTAATATTAGGTACACATACTATCTCCCGGGCCATTGTTCAGACAATTTAAAAATCTCAACTTTTCATGGAAGTTCGGAGGGAAGAGCTGTGGATCACAAAATGCCCCTTAAAACACCCCTGGATTAACATATACCTGTAAACACTGCTAGACACCAACCTTTGAGGTTTGTACCCCAAATAGTGCACCACTGCTACTTTGAGGTCAGCTCGTGTCAAATAGCCTTTTCTTGCCTTCATCACACTGATGAAAAACCTAAGATAAAAAGGAAAATAGCAGTGTTATATGTATTATAAGAGCAAAATTGGTTAGTGTGGGTTGCTGTGAAAGGATAGGGTAAGTACACAACTATGTTTTCCGTAGCCTGACCACCTTCCCTACCACTAATGGATGCCAACCTTACAGTTTTATTCTGTTAAGGTTGTTTAATTCACGTGGTTCTGGTAGGTTAAAGGTAGACCTGGTAGTAACAGAAACACACCTATTTTTAATAGACCAATGAAGTAATCAAACAAATTGGGAAGTTTGGGTTTTTACATAAGGAATATGTTGTAGCATCTGCAATGCATCATGTTATGCAACAAAATAGCTCATAGGGCAACTAATCCAATGGCGTTGACCATCTTTGATATTGCAGATCTTCAACTTGAATTGGAGCATTTTAAAACTTTGACCCGTGTAATCTTAAAATGGCCCCTATTGAAAAGTGATACGCAACCAAATGTGGTTAAACCTTCTGTAGTGGGGGTAAACGAACTCCTTAAAAAAGGCCCCTATGATATTCTGCCTGCACTATGATAGAATGGCCTCCACTCAACCCCATCTGGCAAAGATAGAAAGAATAATGTGCCACCACCCTATAAGTTGACAGCCTCAACGGAAAAACTGCATTTGAATGAATATGATGGCGGAATACTGAATTCATACCTGCTGATATTTCAATCCGTTTTTGTTTGAAGCCAAAAAATTTGATTCTGTAAGCCTCCCCATAGAGTACACTGTCAAATTAAACATCCTTTAGCCCTAGATTTCATAAGGTAAATGAAGAAAATAGTAGCTTTCTTCATATATAAAATTTTGACGCACTTCTGGTAAA
>JAMKCH010029810.1:0-17662 GCA_023653785.1 Ophioderma brevispina | reverse complement strand
CGCCTCGTCGTAAGTCCTTCCCGCATCCATTTTGAAGGCATTTGACAGGCTCCAGATCACAGAGTGGTTCGTGTTCTGTATAGTATACAAACTACCATATAAGCATTTCAAAAGTGAAAGCAAAATGCCCCGGGGTGGGGGGGGGGGACTTGCTTCCAAGGTGGATATGATGCATGAACAAGAAAACACATAAAAGGCTGTCTTTTTTCCAACATGCGAAGTACGCGCGTACATCGTTTTAGGGTGCCAAAAAGAGCAAATTGGAAAAAAGGTGTATGTTTTTTCTTAACCTCGAAAATCATTGTCATCGGAACTTGGAAATTAAAGCAAAGCAGAGAAATAAAGTATATTACGATTCAATGGCACTGCGTCTTGTTGAGGGTATCATAACCAGATAAAAATACTTGTTTAGGGCAAGTTTTTTAGCTTCTTTTTTTTAATCGTGGAAATACGTGTTTTAGGGTTCATTTTCGAAGTCCGTTCACGCATCAATACACCTTTGAATACAGTGGCACCCCCCGGGCAAAATGCCACAATTTTACCATGCTTTTTGCAGTCACACTTTTTCAAACTAACAGGTCACAGGGAAGTACAATTATCACAAATATAACTATACAGTTGGGCTGCTGAATGAAAGTTGCGATCTAATTTTCGATTTTCAACTTTGCAAAATTAATTCCTTGATTGTATTTTACTTTGGGGGGTTGGTTTTTGTAAGTTTGCCTAAACTTGACAGATTAGTATGGATAGTAACATTGTACATGATGTTAGTTTTAGATATGCGTGCAGCCATGTCGAGTCATCAGTTCGAGTCTGAGTCGAGTCCAAGTCCGAGTCACACAAAGTCCAGTCCCAAGTCCCTCGGGCCTGAGTCTGAGTGCGAGTTTAAGTCCAGCAGGTCTGAGTTTGAACTATGGCCACCTCCCCATCCACTTCACCCATTTTGGACCTTGTGAACTCAAACTTGGCTGAAAGACTGGACTGGAAACTGCTGGAATCTGCTCGGCTCCATAAACTCATGAATCCGGACATCAATCCACACACTTGCGCATCTGCATTTCTATCCCCAGCACTTTTGCCAGAGGGGATGTCACCATATTAGATTTTGTCGTCCAGCATTGTTTGGTGGCAGCACTTGCGCTCTATGACCAAGTTCTTAATAACACACATGTTAGGTTCTAAGGATGGCCAGGATGTGATTAAAATTGAGGTTACTGTTCGTATTGATATCTTGTTGTTTTGCGGTAAAGAGTCAGCAGAAATGAGTCACCCTTCAGATCACGTTAAATTCAGTGTGTCCAAAAGGGAACTGTCCATCAACTCGAGATTCGCAGGTAACTTGATGTGGTCACTCTGATTATTAATGTGATCAGAGAACCTTGAAGGTATTCCTATTTTTATAATACCGAACGTGCATCTAAGAAACTTAAAACTGCTTATGGCACTCAAATAAGTCAGATCAAAATTGTCGGTGACAAGATGTGGCCTTATACTCAATGGCATCCTTCAAGTGTCCGATCACGCCCCACATAACAAACTGTTTGTGTCTTTGATGTACTGTGATGGGGGGCCTGTCCCACACAGCTTTTTGAGAGTCCTCATTTATTATGACAAAACGAGAATAAACAAAATATATCAACGGCGACACACTTTTTGAACAACTAATTTGGAGTATTTATGCCACTAACTACATTCTGTATAAATTTGATGAATTTCATTCCTTGGGGGGCAATATATGATTTTTCATAAAAATCTAAGTTTTAAACACGTCTTTCTTCTATGAACTAGGCATATAGAGGGCGCTCTAAAAAAACATACAATTTATTACCTTTGTAGGCCTATATGGAAATTCCAATGTTCCTGATTTTCGCGGTAATAATACTCTTGCATGTCCCTACTTATATCAGTTGTTCAAAAGTGTGGTTTGCGCTCAATTGCTTTAAATGCTCTAAAATTACGAGACAATTTTTTGCAGGGGTCAACCAGCTGTGCCCACAGCATGGAAGCAGGGGCGGTGCCAGGGGTGGGCCGCCCCCTGAGAAATTCAAACTTACAGGAAAACAGGTTTTAAGCATAAATTGTCGTAGGTTGCTTTACCTATAATATATGAGTTAATCAGTACGATTTTGCCCCCTATATGCTTTGGCCCCTCTATATTTACCTGGCACTACCCCTGATGTGAAGTATGTCCTCTAGAATCTAGAAGAATTTAGATGGACAGACCAATCTATAGGAGGGACCAAGGGCACATCAGCTTTATGAACTTTTGGTAAGGCATATATTTTAGGAACATCACATTCATTGGAAAAGCTTTCTTTCAACATGAATCAATACCCCATTAGATCAATATATTAGGTTAAACTTTTTGACCACCGACACACACCCATCGACCAAGTAATCCCCTAGTGCCTTCCTGTAATTCTTCCATGAGACAAAAAAATGAAAGCATTTGCTTGACGCGCTGCATGACGCAAATCCCTATATTTCTGCATATTATGCAATGTTTGCCGGTACCGCATTGTCGCACGCGGTATTGCACCACATGGAAGAGCTTCTGAATTGTATCATACGGTCAAAAGTATACTTGCCCCACAGATTGTCTGAGTGACCATAGTTTGATCTCTGACCCCCTACATGACCTATTACACTGGAAGTGGTCTCAGCAGTATTTTTTATGTGGCATTCTATGCCAATGTCATGCATTTTCTATATTCTAGTAGTGCAAACTTGGTCATTTACTCTATTACCCATGTTTGATTACCACTCACCCTCCATCTAACATTCAATAGACTATGTGATAACTGCATTGGAAACATCAATGTCACATACACTGACTCCTATTGGACAGCTTGATTAATAGTACCCATGATGACTTTAAAGGTGCAATGTGAAATTTCACAGATCGATGTCCCCCCCCTCCCCCCTAAAAAATCAAAAAGTACTGATTTGCCCGAATGGGTTTTTCAAGCTTTCCATTAAAATATCCCCCAAGATTAACTGAGAAATGGGGGTGGTTCTTTTTAGTACAAAAATTGTGGAAATTTCCTAATTTCGAAATAAAAAAATTCAGCCCATGTTGTATAGTGAAATATAAGCACATCAAAAATCTCCATTTTTCTCTTCTCAGTAAACATTTCTGTAGCCAAATCCAAATGTAAGAAATCTAGTGAGTGTCCCTATGTCATATTAAATTACTATTAGACACCATATTTGAGTGGCCTCAAACTCTCTCGTTGCATCTTTGATGCCACTATTTCATGATTGACTTAGTCACGTTTACGTAGATCGATGAACGGTGAGCACTCAAGTTGAATCTACCAATTGTAGTTTTGTAGTAATACCATCTTTGTTAGTAGCTTTAAATCATGACGGGAAACCGCAGAAGTGACTTCAAAACAGGATGTATAAGAAACCAGACTTTGGCATTATACAGCCGTACAAAACCAGGAGGTGACAAAGAAAGCAGGATGTAGACAACCAAACTTTTAATCAATCACTTTGATTATTGGAACATAAAATAATGTTTGATAAATGCAACAAATACTGCAAAACTTACTGTGTATTGCTGGATGTTCCTCTCCATGGGCAACCTTCATTGTAACACTTTGTTTTTAAGAAGTTTTTTCACCCTTCTTGCATGGAAATCTGGATATATCGGAACAATAAATTTTTGAAAAATCATATTTTTAAGTTTTCAGACAGTGCCTCCAATGACATTGACATCACATCCCTAAATACTACATATAGCCGCCTTCAAAACCCCTAATGTTCAAGAAGCATTCCTCTTGCAATAAACGACTTCATGTGACTTAATTTAAATTTAAAGTTTTAATTTTTCTTTTTTTATTATTTGAAATGTTATGATAAATACTGCACTTCTAAATGTGACCCTAAGATCATTGCCATGTTTTAATGCCCATCTACTTATTGGAAGCAGGATTTTTCATATAGGTAACCCGATCATGGTCAGATTTCTCATGGTTTCTACATCACATGGAAGCATTCCAACAGCAACATTCATACTTGCGAAGCCCAGCTAAAACTTCAAGGTGCTTGTTCCCGATGTTTTTGTCTCATTTTATTCTCCTTGATCTGACACTGTCTACCAAGTATCCTGGGATATGGTTAAAAACTTGCAGTTTGATGTAGATGTGATAATGCATAGTGCAACACCATATTCTATATGAATGATGTTTTATTGAAATAAACAAATCTAAGACAAAACGTAATGGTTGGAGTTATATAGACATCATCACCGTAGTATTAATGATTTTAATAAACATTGTTGATCAATAATTAATAAAAATTTGCTAGTGAGAATAAATCATTTATTTAATGGGTGATTTCAATATAGATATTCTTAAAGATATAATAGGCCATAGTAATTTTATTGATATGATCTACTCATATTTAATGCTACCACTTATACTTAGACCAACACGAATTACTGATAAAAGTGCTAATTAATTGCTAATATATTTACCAATAATCTTAACAACAGTAGTGGAATCTTACTATTAGATACAACTGACCATCTTCCGAACTGTATTTAACAGATAATTCGTCGTAGATTCAAATAAAGTAAACACTATAAAGACAAGCTAGAGACTGTCTCAAATCTATATTCATGCACTTAAAAATGACAATGTATGAAATATTGGAATAATCTACTTACATGTAAATATGATGATGTTAACTATGACTATAATAACTTATAGAAATGTTTAATATCTTACTAGACAAGCAAAAAAAACAACCACTTACTAAGAAAATAAATAAATCTTAGTCTAAAACCAGATCACATGGTAACCAACGATTTAATAAAAGGATAAATAAAAAAAAGTAGGATGTAAAACAATACCTTAAAGCTAGAACTCCACAAAATAAAACTAAATTAGACAATAAAGAACAAGTAAGAAGCTCGTTAAGGCGTGCCTAAAAAGCACTATTTTGTAAATTCAATAGATTAAAGAAAAGAAAATATTAAAAACAATGAAAATACTAATAATATATAATAATTAACCATACTAATCTTGTAATAATGAATTTAGCTTAAATGATCAAATATTTAAATGGATCCTACAAAAATTCCAGCATATTTTAATGATTTCTTCATAAAACGAGGGCCCAAATCAGGTTCAACAAATACCAAATACTAATACAAACTTTTCAACTTATCTCCACTAATCCAATGGATAGTACAATGTCGTTACTCCGATCACAGATGGATGGAAGTAATTAACGTATCAATATCTAAATGCTAAAAAAAAGTCCTGTTCCATGACGGGCATTCCAGCCATAAGAATAAAAAAATTGCGTGATCAAGCATGCCCTAAATACAATTTACAATAGGTACCTGAAAACAGGCAGAGTACATGACAGCTAAAAAAAGCAGGTCATTCCACTTCATAAAAAAGATAGCAAAGGACAAATTCACAAACGACAGGCAATATCATTCCTCCTGGCTTCTCAAAATTTAGAGCATCTTGTTTTTAACAGTGCATCTCATTTTTAGACAAACACAATAGTACGCTTTAAAACAATTTGGATACCGTCCCCCCAAACACTCTACAAGTAGGGGGTATAACAAAGCTGGTGCACAAAATACTCAAGCTTCTAATAAATCAACACTGCTGGGGTTATTTTTGGAACCTTCCAAAGGCATTGATACAATAAATCATGACATTCTATTAGCTAAAATGCATCACTATGGCTTCAGAGGTATTGTCGTGGATTGGTTCAAAAATTAAATCACAAAAAGACACAGTTTGTGAGTTAACAATAATCACAAATCTTCAACAAAATATATTGACACTGGAGCCACAAGGCTCATTTTAGGACTTGGGATTTATCATTCGGTTAATGATATTCCAAACGCTGCTCCCGAATTGTATTTTATATATTATGCAGCATGATAACAGTGCATGACCTCACACGATGATATTGATAAACTAATACATACGGAATAATGGGATCAGTAACTAAACACATGGTTCAAGTCAAACAAAGTTCAATAAATATAAAAAAAAATAAAACTATGATGCTTTTGCACTCAAATAAAACAAAACAATTAATAATCATTGAACATCTCTATCGATAACACTAATAATCAAGTAATGCTTTTAAAGTTTTAGGAGTCACTATTGACCAAAACTTACCTGGAAAAATAACATTGAGGATTTAGGTGAAGAAAGGTCAAGGAGGATGGTATTTATATAAAGTAAAACACTTTCTTCCTGAAACTGCACTTCAATTAGTCTTTATAACACACTGTTTCTCTACATATTACATATGGTATCACGGCATGGGCAAGTGCATGCAATGCTGAAATGCAGAAACTGAAAATTCTACAAAGAGGCATTGAGAGCAGTGAGCAATAGTGAATACAGAAGTGCATCTAATCTCTATTTTTGTAAATACAATAACTAAAAATAAGGGATTTGTGTAAACTTATATGAGAACTTTCTGTACCAATGCAGCAACAATCTATTGCCCTCCACATTTGATAAAATGTTTGTAACAAATGCCAATAATCCACACTTATTCTACACGACATGCGTCAGACTATCAAATACCTAATATTAAAACTTGAATTTAGTGGTAAATCTATATCATACCTGGGGTTAAACAATGAAAAACATTCCAGCCAATTGTCAAAAACTCAAATAATCTTCACTATTTTAAATGTAATTAAAAAGTAACTCTTAAAATTATACAATGTAAAAAACTAATAGGAAAAAAGAGTCTGGGATGGACAGGCCATTATTGGCTTACTTCCAGTACTCTTCCAACATTTTATTTATGTATTAAATTAACCTTATCATGATATGTAATATGTATATACTGATGTAGATTGTGGAAAGAAATAAATATGTTAAATGTAAATGTGACAATTGATAGTTTGAGGTTGTAACCATGAAAATGACAGGGGTTTTTTTTGTCAGTATCTGGGACACAGATTGGATTTGAAAGCTGTAATTTCAGGAAGACAATGAGAAAAATTTGGCCTTCCATTGTTATCAATATTGATACTATTCCAGGTAAATCAGGCGTGGGGGGTCCCAAGATTATTGGAAAACAAGGCACCTTTAAGTTTTCATCTATGATGACACTAAGATATTTACATCTTTAAATTAAAAAAAAAAAAAAAAAAAAAAAAAAAACAAATGCATTTCATTTTGGGCTAAATATGCTAAAAAGTAGTTCATAATACTATAAATATCAACAGCACAAATGTGCGTGGAAGCCATTAGGCCTAGCTATAAACTAGCATTGGTGGATCCCAGCAAGCTAGCATATGGTTGGAGATTCATCCTCAAACATGTCTAATAAAAAAAAAAAAAATAAAAAAAAAAATAAAAAATGAAAAAAAAAAAAAAATATTAACAACTGTGTTTTCTATTTTGCACATGCCAAAACTTGCTCATTCAATATGCAAGTTAATGGGCAGTACCAACATAAGTGCATGGAAACTACAGGGGGAAAAGCGGCCCACAATTAGCAATAAAGTGTAACCGATTGCAGGTTATGCAAAGAATCATGTGTCCGAGCAAGTAAAAAACATGAAAGAATGGACGAGGCGAAGCAGAGACCAATATTCAATGTTTTTTTCTGCCGAGGAAATTATTCGACTAAACATGGAAATGCACCATTATTTCTATTCTATTACTCAAAATAATGAAATAACAGAAAAAATGGCAATTCTTACTCAAAAACGGAACAGTTGTTTACGTCTTTACATCGCGCGCTGTGTTTCCTCCACGTTAAGCTTAGCGCGTGACGCCTTAGTGATGGGACACCACGCCGGAAAAGAAATGTTCGCTTTGCATCACCCACTAGGCCCAATCGCGACCCATTATCGCAGAATAATGGGCAGTTAAACTAACAGATCAAAGAGCGGTGCTTTGGAAATAATGGCAGTAAATGTAATAGCATTAGTATTTTTGCCTTTAGTGCTGAAGGTTCCTGGTTAGACCCCGTGTAGAGCCACCTGCCGGGATTAAGAAGGTATATAAATTCTATTTTAATTTGTTAAGAACTATGATAAACTATGGTCAATCTCCATTTGGTTCATTTGGACTGTCAAAAAGAACCATAAGAATATCCCATTATTTGCCAAGGGATGTTAAGCAGTTAGTACCATGTACAGAGAGTCATGCTGTACATGTAATCACAGTTCATTTTCAGAAGAGTAGGGTGGTATCCCTGACTGTCCTAAGCAATCTGGTTTGTTTGAGGGATACATCTAGTACACATGGATCATAAAGAAGTTCATACTCATATCAAGAACCGTAATCAAATGACAATTTAATCTTCCTTAATTCAGCAAGCTGCGAATATATAATTATTTTTCGTTGGAAATATTTCTGTAATTAGGCTTTGTTAATAAATGAAAAAACATGACAGAAGTGTTTCGTCTATATAATAAGAGAAGTCTACCAATAGGAAAACGTGCTTAGACTGCAAAATGCAAAATGTGATTCTCATTTTAAAATTATCAGCATTAAGTTTGCGCGATTGAGGGGTTTTGAGTAGAGTTTAAAACTATCTTGACAATAAAGCTGCAAACCAATGGAGGTTTTTTTGTTCAAGCATTATTGAATTTGGTGTAAATAGAAACGATGCAAGTTACCCGATGTGTACAGTCAGGTAAAGAGAAATGTTTTTCCCCCAATTTTACAAGGAATTCCTTACAGGGTTTTTCAACTACAATTTATGAGTAGACACTTCTGTCTGAATCAAGCCTGTACATGGTTATACCTCTAGAGGGCTCGGTCCTCTAAAACAAAAAAGGAAATGTAATGAGAATTGCCTACTTAGATGACACAAAAATAAGGGCAAAATACACCAAAATACCCCAAACACAAGTTTGTACTCAAAATTTTCAAAAATCCATTTCCACAGAAGGCACCGCAATTTCATTACTTGCATAACTGTGATTTTAACAAGAATTGAACAAGATACGAAGACTTGTTCCAATTTTAGTGCCTTCCTGTCATAACCGTTTATGCGACGACCAAAAGGCATGTCTATTACTAGGCTGATATTGAATGCTACTGTGTTTTGAATGCACAAAGTTTATGTTTACTTTGGCCATTTTACAAACAACAATTAACATTACAATTACAATTAAGGTTCAAGGAACTATGAACAGCAAGCTGCTGCAAGCTGCATATATTATGATGGAAGGAAATTAGTTATTATAAAGTTTGCCCAATTGTCTTTAAGCACTTTTGTCTCTGATAAGAGTAGCTGATTTTTTTAATATTATAACGCTAGATTTTAGGTGCATCGTGATTACAGCACCCTCGGCTTTATTCATGGTTCACTACACAATCTTGAGAAAAAGCTATTGACACCCAATTTGAGTTGCGGTGTTGTGTTGAGTAAAGGTCGTTACCCACGGTCCATAGGGCCTTGTGGTAAATTTCTGTCAGTGTATGACAGAAAATGAGTTGATCCCGAGCTTGAGCGGTTTTGTTATGAGAAAGGCTTGTTTTCCTCACGGTACCATTAGGCCACTGTGCTGAATTTCGGTCCGTTTACAGACATAAAATAGAAAATACAAAAGTGCAAATTTCGTTACAGATACGACTGAATTTGCCAGTAAGATTGGTACACAGGGATTATTAAGGCTAACGGTCAGAGATTATAAAATCTCACTTTTCGAGGTAAATCGGAGACGAGGTTGGGATCACGAAATGCCCCGTTATCATTGTTAGTTTTTTTTTATTAGAGAGTGTTTGATGTTTGGCTTTTGGCCTAGGCGTACCACGTTGATTGGACTTGTTACTTCAAAGGCTTCATAATAACATGCAATAGCCAATCAGAGACATGGAAAGAGGTCACATGTAATTTGATGTTTAGACAATCAAAGGAGGCAAATCCCAGATACTCTAATAAAGGTGGTTGACTTCGGGTGCCAGCAACCCCCAGCAACCCTATAAAAAGAAATTGGAGTCCAGGTTGTCGATTGGTATGAAATAGTGGTTAAAAAATCACTTTTTGTAGGCCTACCTATCTATACATGACTATTCCTCTAATTAACACGCCCCCACTATTTTTACATGACAAAGAAAAAGCCCTCAATATACGCCCCAGTTGTTTCACAAAAATACATTGCAAAACGATGGAAAACCACACAGGCATGGCAATAACTGACACATTTGATGTCATGCCGGCCCGAAAATCCCCAATTGAACACAAACCCACCTGCAGTAAACACTACTAATTTACAGCACCTTTTGTAAGTTGTAGATTTGCAAACTGCATCTTTTTATGTCCAATTTTGTAGAATGAATGCCATTTTATAACAGCAAAACATTGGCGAGCTTTTTGTGTGTGGTCACGGCTATTTGAGAAAAGAACATCAAGTGTTTTAAACCAATATAAAGAGCACTGGTTACTTGCCAGAGGCTGAAACTACACATAGTAATAGCACAGTATATTTTTGAATAATGAAAAATTACAGAAGTACGAATTCCACCTACAAATATGAAATGAATAATATATAACCTTATCTAATATTCAGCTGCAGTATAGACTGCTAATTTGCCGGATATCCTTTGATCTTGAAAAGTTTTTAAGTTTTACTTTCAGACCTACACCTATAGATAATATATCTATCGCCCTCTACCGACCCTGCCTTGATAGCTCATTTGGTTAGAGCACCGTTCTAGTAATACGGAGGTACACGGTTCGAATCCAGCAAGCTCCGTTGTTTTTTTTTAACACTCATGTGTGCTGGCATTCTCCAGGGAAAGATTTATATAAAAACATGTACTCCTTCGACCTTGTTCAGTATGAGAATAATTCCATATAGCTGTTTGAGTGGAAAGCCTTGTCAACAATACGCAACTCAGATCGGACCCGCCACGTAAAATATTGTTTCCAGGCATTTCCTGCGGCAGTTAATTCTCGCTGTGTGATTACCATTGTTGTAAATGTACCATTATGCAACTACGGAAAATTATATGGGGGGGTCTAATGTTTTTTCAAATTGAAAAAATTGCGTCCTACTAGCTTAACTGAGATTATCTCATTATAGGAAAGTGTAAACTTTCAGCTTTCATTTCTTTTTTGTTTGAGGAAATAGGTCGGTTTTTTTATGTGGGCACCCAAAAATGGTGGTTTTTCCCATATTTATGGGGTTCCTGTTCCATTTTCTTTGTCCAATTTTTACAATACTTACTCCAACAAAATTTATGATTTGGGCACCAAAAAACTTAATATTAAAAAATTAATTTTTTATTCCTTTTCAAATTATTTGGTAATGCAATCCAAAAACACTTTAACCAATTATCAGTAATAACGCCTTAAACTTAAGTAACCGAGGGTGGAGGTGGATGCGTTTTAGGTGATGCGGTTGAGGCTGTACATTTTCAATGGAAACCACTTGGCAGATGAACATACATTTGTGAATTATTTTGCAAAAAAAAAAAGTTAAAATCCTGTATATTTTTGGTATTTCAGACTATTTGGCTAATTCAGCAATTACTTAAATTCAATAATTGATTAAATTGGGAAACATGGGTCATGCACTTAACCCCTATAAATACATTCAAACTTACCCTCTTTAAATTGATGAGATTGGTGAAATTGAAATAAAAAGAGCTGAGCATTGAAATTTTCAGAAAAGCCTTACATACAATACATCTTGCATCCTGAACTAAACAAACATAATATATGCAGCATGGTGCAGGGTTTGATATGAAGCGCCCTCACCTTGATTTTGGTAAAAACGGTCGTTTTCACAAAAACGGAAGGTGGTTATTTTCATACCCTTAAAAAGTGATTCTTTGACCTCAAAAACATATACCTCAATAGTTCCAATCAACCCTGTAGGTTAATAATAAAATATTTGATCCAAATTGGCTTTTTATGTACCCAACATACAAATTTTGAACAACCCTGTAAAACAAATTTGGTCCTAGAAAATGTAGGCATATTATATATTGCCGGAAATGTCTTTCTTTCACATTGCCAAAATACACTTCAAGTTTCATTTTAATATGCAATGAGAGAATAAAAGAAAAACAAAAATACAGTTAAAACTGCTTTTTTCTTTGTTTCACACATGCAAAACATCACATCACATCCCTGTATTTTTATGGGACAACCACCCTATATATTTAATATCCAATTTGTGCGTATTTGAATGCCCCACATCAAGCTTTCACAGAAATAGTATAACTTCTATATACTTTCTGATAAACATTTTTTTTTTTTTTTTTTAATTTTTTAGTTTTTTGATATTTTGCAAAATTGTAGAGTGACACAAATGGGTCCCCACCTTAAAAAAACAGGGACTCAATAGGAAATTCCTTAAAAGTTTATGCTCGATTAAGCAAGCAGTCTCGCACATTTGATGCATTTTGTATACCTATTTGTATGTAAAACGTGCGCACCCACCCCGTTATTATTTAAGCAATATAATTTTTAATTATTATCACATTATTCAAAAGCTTTTTCAAATTTATTACACATTAAATTCCATTACATGAACCAACTCAATTTTCAGCTCGACAGAATTCCTTCTGTATTTCTTTATATCACCACCCATTGAATTTAAGACAACCTAATAAATAAAAGAAAAAATAATTTAACTCATTAGATCCCCTATTTCACCAAAATGCCTTAAAATAATAATTTATATTTAAAAACTGAATTATGTCCAAGATTTGGGCCAAATTAATAGTTTTTTGCATTCTTATTATTTTCGCTTACGTTTTGCTCATACTCTCAGATGGTGAAAATCAGGTTTTTATGAAACGGGAACGCACGTAACTCAAAATCGAAAGGTTGTATCAATATGAAAATTTGGCACAGACTCAGCATCCAAAGGGCTGTGACCATGGAGCCCGATTTTGGAATTAGTGCTTCAATTCGCCTGTGTAGACCATCCAACAGACGGCATCTGCATGATCACAGACTGTCCACACCATCATGTTTTGGCCAAAATCACTGGCTGGGGGATCTTTTGACGAGATATTTCTGTTCAATATGATGATTTGTCATTAGGCAATAGACACCATCAAACACTGTTCTTAGAAGGGAACTTGTTTGTATGTAAACACTGACAAGAAAAAATTACCCCACCTGCGTTTTCATTCCAGATTCCATCTTCTTATTCAGAAGGCAAGCGGACATCTAAGTTGAGCTCCCTGCATCCGAACTGAAAAAAAAAAAAACCGCTCCCAATTTAAACTTGCGACCTCCCCCGGCCAGGACATTACCAGCATGTGTGAGATTCTCGCCCGAAATCATGCTCCAGACCAATAACTTTACTTATTATCATCACTTTGATTAAAAACACAAAATAAAACCTCAAAATAACTTTACACATTCTAGAACAGTGTCCAAAAAAGCGCATGCAAGACATAAATTGTATGAATGGGTACTAAGAAAGTCGTCTCTTTGTAATACTCAAATAATACTAACAAAATAAAGTGCATAGACAGAATCAATGAGTGCGCCTATGAGTCCGGGTTGAATATATTAAGTCTAGAGATTATAATGGTTCCCATGCACCCCCATTAAACTAAATTCTAACAGGATTCTTAGAATCTCCTACGACATCTTCTTAAAGAATTTGATGTTACCAAAATCAAATATTGTCCCACCGGGTCCGTTTGGCGGCCATCTTGGATGAAGAGGGATTAATCGCACAAAGTGGTTCAATTTAGTTTGAAAAGTATCTCAAAACGATTCCCTCAATCATACAGGATTCAGAAAATATACAGTTTGAGCATATCTGTGATGTTCGTTACAAGAGAGATGGCTGAAAATGTGATAAAGGTCCATTGACCTTTTGATTGGTCATTGTACAGGGGGCCAATTTCAAAATGCTTCAATCGTGACAAAATTGGTGTCAATTGTTTGGTATGACCTGACATCTTGAATGTAACAGTTGTCCATGATTCAGATCTTCATTTTTGTTCATTTTCATCGGTTAGGGAAAGAGAGGATTAGTCCCTAAATTCCCATACAAAAGACAAATTTGATAAAAGGTAACTTTACCACCCCTAATTTTGCGTGGCCTAACAAACATCCTATATAGTGCAAACATATTTTCTGGATTGCCCATGATCATAGCTACAATTGATACCAATTTGCCAAGATGCCATGCATTTTGAAAATTAGGCCCCTGTACCATGACCATCAAAAGGGTCAATGACCTTTATCACATTTCACCCATACTCTGTAACGGAACATCACGATATACAAACTTTTTATATTTTCTGATTCCTTATGTGAGACGATCATTTGAGATACTTTTCAACTAATTTGAACCCCTTGTACGATTATCCCTCTTAATCCAATGCCGCCAAACACCCTGTGGGGACATCTTTGATTTTGGTAACATCAAAATTCTTTAAGTAGATTCGGCAGAGCTTCTAAAAATCATGGTAAAGTTTAGTTTTATAAGGGGGTGCATGGGAACCCCTGAAATCTGCTAGACTATATGTTCCAGACAAATGTTTCGGGCCAGACTCCCACATTACGGACATAACACCTAGATAGGGTCAAAGGTCATGTAGGGGTGTTAAGAGGTCAATCTCTGTACCTTCCGGTACACTTGTGAGAGAGGTACATGTGTAGAGGTACATGTGTAGAGGTACATCCCAGCCACCGCGTACTTTGAGATACATCCCATACTTGCTTTAGTTCCAAAAATATTGCGTGGGACGCGCCACAAACACCACACACACGGACGGCTAGCATTTCTATAGTCCCCCTTCGCCCACAAAAGTTGCTGGGGCCAAAAATAACAAGCATTATCTCACTCTAAACTTAGAACCATTAATAAACTATTTTTATAAGACTACTGATTTCCCCTTGTGTTTGACTTTGGCCTATGTCTGACCCATGACTTAGAATTGTTCTGTGCCCAGTCAGCCGGTCCTTCTGCCAAAATTTTAATGTCATAGGGCATTTCTATGCAAATAGTCTCTAGATTACCTTTTGACCATTTGAGTCACTCTGAAAACCTGCTAATCAAAATTTTCTTTCAAACCTTCATGCCAAATATAGCCCATACGTCCAAACAGAACGAAAACACATAGAGCGAGAGCAGACAGAACTCCAGACCGAATTTCACATTTTGTATACAGATTTTAAATTTTCAATTGCAAAGATAAATTCTATGGAACAACATTTTGGCTGATCTGGCCTGACGTATAGTAGGTTAGAGGTAGGGATCAAGTACATATTATTCCATTATACACAGCCTGATCGACCTGAAACCAGGCTGATGATGTAGTAGTCTCATATTACACGCCAATGTTTTAATGTCCAGCTTGTGGATGTTTACCACCCAATTCCTGTTCGCTCATCCATACGCTCCTACATGTTTACAGTTGATACTTGTTTTTCTAACTGGTTTCAAGACATTCTCAAGAAGAGGAAGAAATATTGAAAATACTGTTTAAAAAGAAGGTGCGCATAGCTGACCCTTTCTTTGATCGTTCATAAACTATACATGAGAAATTTACCCCCCTAGACTTAAGCGTCGAAATATGATTGCGTGTTGTTGCTATTGAGAGGTTCCCGGTGAACGGAAAAACAAATTTGTGGGGGAAAAGGCACTTGGGAATGTCTTCTGAGTCCGCTGTAGCCCAACATAAGAGGAATGTGCATTGACAAGGTCAGCTTGCTCCAGTAAAAGTCAACCCAATTCTGACCATAAAAAACCAGTGTACTAACTTGCTCATCGAGTAATCGCGTTTAACGATAGAGTCTACTCTAGCCACTTAACGTCTAAGAACATCATTAGATTTATTCCAACATGCCAAGGTATATGCTGCCTGCATCTTCATGTTCATCTTCTCATCCTTCATGTTCCATCTTCTTCATCTTCATGTTCATCTTCTTCATCTTCATATCCTTCATCATCTTCATCTCTTTCATCAGCTCTTCAACACAACAGCGCAGCTTTTTCATCTTCATCACTTCTTCATCTTCATTTTCATAATCTCATCATCATCAATCACCACCACCATCACCAGCATCATCATCTTCTTTCATCGTCATCATCTTCATCTTCATCAGCTACTTCATCTGCGTCGTCTTCAATACACCTTTATCATCTCTTTATCTTCATCTTCATCACCTACTACTACTGCTACTCTACTGCTAACTATGCTACTACTGCTACGACTACTGCTACTGCTACTGCGACTACTACTACTAACTACTAACAACAACTACTACTACTACTGCTGAGCTACTGGCTGCTGCTGCTGCTTGCTACTAATAAGTGCTTTTATCTTCGAGTCAGTGACATCAGTGTGGTATTCAGTGGCACATCATTAATTGTGAGCGTTGATTGAACGCGCTGGCATACACAAGCGCATGTTTAAAGCCGGTACTTGATGCACGCATGAAATACCAGCCTGACCATGTTGACGTCACTGACTCAAGGAAGAGAATCACTGTATACCGTCTACTATTCAAATAGAGACAGTGGATGCAAACAACATCATTTTGCACTTATTAAATTACAACCTTGGTTTTAACCCATACCCAAACATATTAGTAATACGAAAAACACGGCATTCACATTGCCATCGAGGTTTTGAATGGGAGAAGGTCCATTAGACACTACCACTACCCCAAGGACCATTACATGCAAGTACCATTAAAATGTGTGCACATATGTGAAACACTGGCAGTAAAAGGTTAATATTGGGTCAACATTTTTTTGACCACAGAGCCCTCCTGTGTGCCCTCTCGCAGACGAGACACAAAAATCACACCAGGTGGCTACAAAACTGTCAATCTCAAAAATCTGCATGGCAATGATATTTTGAAAAGATTTATTTAAATTCTCACAGAAACATTACTTGCATTAAAATCAAGAATTTGGCAGTTTTTGAGCAGTTTATTTTAGTTCATGAATTGTGGCAATGACGGGACAACTTTAAGCACTTTTTTTTATTTTCAAAGGCCTGCAGGCAAAAATCCTGCATGCACAGCCCAAAAGGTACTCCGAAGCAAAGCCTTTGAGTGAGCATGACTGACGGGACAAAAGAGTACCATCCACTTTTTAAAGTAGATTGTGAAAAGCTATCTATTTTTATACAAGAATATTTTTACACAAGATTTATTGCAATTGTTGTCAAAATTAATCATTGATAAATAGACAATAAACTTCATTATCATATACAGAACCCGATAATTCCAACACTGGGCCAATCAAATCGTGACTGATGGATGTGACTGACGGGACGTCACCCGACGGACATTTTGGAACATTTTCCTACATTGTTCTTTTTAGCAGGCAAATGCGTTGGCCCGAATGTACCTTTTGGTGTTTATTTTGCCACAAAAAATAAAAATATTGAAACAATCGAGTGACATTTAACAGTTTGTGATAACTCGAGTGAAGTGAGAGTCCAACTCAAATATGCACTACCCGCGGCACCCATAAAAAGATCAAAGATTTTTAACCCGATTTGATGCCAAGGTTGAAATTTAATTGTCAAAATTAGCATTAACACTTTTCTCCCCGAACTTTTTTTTTTTGCTACTTCTAGCCTAGATGCACTTCAGCTGTTCCATTGTTGTATCTGGCATTAATTTGAATCATTACTCAAAGCTAGCGAGCAATTCTGACTGACCGCCCTAGATTTCTAGCCCTAGTGTCTCGCCTCGAGGGCGT